>ML258752.1:0-22970 GCA_005239495.1 Nicotiana undulata | reverse complement strand
GGGCCCTCGTCACTTGGTACGTCCCCGGCCCCCCCCCCCCCCCCCCCCCAAAGACATTAACACATAGAAATTAGATCACCTATGGGGATAATTCCCTCTTACAAGGTTAGAAAGGAGACTAACCTCGTGTAGAATCTACTTCCCGGACCAAGAACGCGCCCGAAACTCCAAACTCGTCACCCAAGGACTCGAAACTAATCAAATGTTATGTAAATATATCAAACTATACTCCGAAGCATGGAAATTCTCCTATTTACTTAGCCAGTTCATCATTCTTGAAGAAATCCAAAAATTCACCCCCAGGCCCGCACGCTCGGATTCTGAATTTTTTTGAAGGAATCGATTACCCATAACCTAAGGATCATTAATATATTGTTTTTGTGTGAATTCATGGCAAATTTCTTGGTAATTCTCCCAGTTTTCATAAAACTTAGGTTTTTAATCTAACCCATGATTTTCCTCTAATTAGTGTGTTAATCCACCTAAAAGTTCAAGTATTCAACTTAAATTGTATTAGAAACCACTTACCTCTCAGTTGCTAGGTGAAATCCCCTCTTTGAAAGCTCCAAAAATCTCCCAGAGTGAAGAAAAATGGCTAAAATGGGACTAAGTCCCATTTAAAACTACCACTGCCCAGCTGCCCCTTCTGTGCGATCGCAGTTGGGGAAGTGCAATCGCGGAATTCAACTGGTCAAGGTCCTTGAGGGTCTACTGTGTGATCGCAGAGGGGTACGTGCGATCGCAGAGAGCAAACTGGGCCAGGCTTGTGCGATTGCGGGGGAGGGGTGCGATCGCGGAGAACAAAATTGGGCCAGGCCATAAATCACCCATGTGCGATCACACACAGGACCATGCGATCGCACAGGGCATTTCCCCCATACCCCTGCCAACTCTTCTGTGCGATCACATTAATGCACCCGCGATCAAACTGAAGGAAACCAGTCAGTGAAAAATCTGGTGTTTTGAATTTAACTCCGGGGGGTCCGAGACTCACCCGAGCCTTCCGGGACCCGTCCAAAGGCACTGGCAAGTCTGTATTCATGATACGGACTCGCTCAAATTTTCAGAACGTGAAAAACAACAACTAAACTAAGAATTCGACCCCAAAACCAAATCAAATCAAACTTTGAACTTAAAGTTCTAGAATTCGATTTCAATGCGCCGAAACGACCTATACTACTCGGAATGACACCAAATTTTGCAAGCAAGTCATAAATGACATAACGGAACTATTTCCGATCTCGGAATTCCGTTCGAACCTCGATAACACATAAACACGTTCCACATCTAAATTCCTAAACTTAAGGAATCATATTTCCCTATTTGGCGCCGAAATGCTCCCGGGTCATCTGAAACCCATTCCGAACATACGCCCAAGTCTGAAATCATCATACGAAGCTACTGGAACCGTCGAAACTCGATTCCAAGGTCGTTTACTCAAAATGTTGACCGAAGTCAAACTTGGCCTTAAAGGCCAACCTTAAGGAACCAAGTGTTCCTATATCACCCTAAACACTTCCGAATCCCGAACCACCCACCCCCGCAGGTCATAAATCATCATAAGCCACTATGCGAAGTCTTCTTTAGGGGAACAGAGTCCTAATACGCAAAACGACCGGTCGGGTCGTTACGTTGGGGAAGTTAGGTTATTGAGAGCTTCCCTTTCTAGAGTAGGTTTTCGTGTTTGGGGTGTGGGGGAACGAGGTAGGGCTTTGAAATAAATGAACACGTCCCAAAATTGAGGAGGAGAATAAAAGTAGCTCGAATAAACATCGTCGGCGCGAGGCATCGTCAGGGGCGCCATAATAACTGTGCAAGGCACCATTAGAGGCGCCAAAACTACAACGCCTTTCCCTTGCACTATCTATGGCCGTGAGTTTTCATTGCCTTGCACTGTCTATCAGAGGCAGACCTAGGATCTGAGTGCAGCGGGGGCACCGCCATCTTTAAAATAGGCTATGTTCCGAGTCGACTTATTTCGGCAATTTTGCCGAAGTGAATGTTAAAGGCAGAAGAGTTTGCATTGTTTCTAATCGTGGAGACAGGATAAAAGCTTGGTTTTGGGCTTTTGAGGGAGGGATACGTAAAAGAAAAATGAAGTGATTTGTCCCGTTAACGTATAACGCTTGTAATATAGAATAATTTTTTTATGCACCTATTTTGATCCCTTGAGTCCAAATAATTGATACTTAGGTTATGGACTAAGTTCACTATTATTAAAATAATATTGAAATCATAAAATATAAAAGAAAAAGAAAAAGTAAATGAAGTCAATTACCAAGTTACAAAGAGATATATTATTATATAATGCAAAAAGGGAAAAAGAGAAACAAAAAAATGAGGAGCTTTGTTGCAGCTTGGTATCGAGCCCTGAACTGCTAGGTATTGTCTGAGTTTGAGTGGACCACTCGACCAACGCAGCTGCCCATCTTTTGTTAATACGGGGGCACGCATAATTTATATAAGGGTTCCCCGACGTATATGCAGACATATATACACAACTTTTGTCGAGACTACCGGGTGCCGGTGACCCCTCTACACATAAGGTGGGTCCGCCTCTGCTGTCTATGGTTGTGACTTTTCATGGCCTTGCACTGTCCATGGCCATAAGAAGGACCTCTCATAAATTTAGTCGATTCTATTGAATTTTATGCCCCACTCTCGGTCTTGATTCTAAAATAATTGTTTCAACCCATACTCATCCCGATAGGACTTCACGTGTCTAAAAGGTCACATTAATACTCATTTAACACATCCACAACAAATCTTGATTTACGGGGTGTTACAACTTTATATCAATTTAAACAACTTAAAGTCCACCCAAGAGTTGAGATGGGAAAATCAAAGAATATCCACATTATTGATAGACCAAACAATACTCATAACTTAAAAAGGAAAAAAAGGAGTTATTAGTAGTCACTGTCATGAAGTATTAAATTTCATAGGTGAAAACTCTAAACATTGCTGTGGAATATTATCTGTAGAATTTTAAATTCAGACAATGGTTATTTCTTAATTACATGAACTGAAAAGTGATGATTTCTGAATTTTATCCTTTCACATTGAGTTCGTGTTTTAAGTTGGAAATTAATTAGATCTTTCAATAATAATATATAGGAAGAAATTCAAGAATAGTCAAATTACAAGTGGTCATTAAAAAATAGCCACAGTTTTAAAAGTATTTGAAGTTTAGCCATTTTCTTGTAAAGATAAATCTGAACGAAACACTGTTCAAAATCCGGAAAATGCTTCAGCATAATATACTGGAATTCCACTATAATATACTGGAACTCCAATATATTATACTGGAGTTCCAGCATGAGTATACTGGAACTCCGGTATAATGTACAGGACTTCCAGCATAATATACTGGAGTTCCAATATAATATACCGGTCCAGCATAATATGCTGGAAGTTCATACACAAGTGCTCCAATCTCCAGTATATTATGATGGAACTTTTCGCGTGTTGGAGTTCCAGCACAATATTCTGGAAGTTCATACACAGGTGCATCGATCTCCAGTATATTATGTTGGACCGGTCCCTGTTGCAGCAAAATGCTGGCTATTTTTCAATGACCTTGCAAACACTGACTATTTTTAAATGATCAGTCCGAAAACTGGCTAGCCTATGCTATTTTTACTAATATATGTGTTACCTGAAAGCACTGGTTCTCCAAATGGACCTTATACTATTTATGGCTGTAGGATGAAGTGGGCCGCTGAAGTAAATAATGAATATGAAGAACCATTCATGTAAAGATATCATGGGAGATTCGGCTCTTTTATCAAGTCCTGCTGTAGGTCTTTCGGCCCTTCCCTCGATACTAGTCGACGCTTCAATAGGCAAAACTTTGGATCTTAGTCAGAAGACATAAAGCTAATAGAAAATATTTAGACCAATTCATACGTACTGGAGTAATTGTTAGTTGTATAATTTTGTTTTTGCTGGAGACTCAATTTACGTGACCTACTTTTAGTAGGTACAAAGGTTAAGAAATAATAGAAGGACTTTTGAATAACGATATAAATAATCTTATTAAGGACAAATTAGGAAGTTTAAAAAACTTAAATTATTTCTAATATAAAAGTGTATCAGTCTTTGGATAGATTGAAAAGAAAATTTATTAAATAAATCGGACAGACTGGGTAATCCGATTACAAAATCAATTTAAGCAGACTTTATTGGAATAAAAACAAGATTAGTAATCCTAAATTACTTAGGATTTGGTATTTGTGTTAATCTCTTTAATTCATGTCAAACATACTTGTTGGAATTAAACAAACGATTAGTAACCCTAAATTGCTTAGAGTTTGTTTGTTAGTCACTTTTAACTCATATCTAAATAGGTTTTGTAGTAGAAATAACATGGGATTAGGTTTCCTAATTTTTCTCTTATTATAAATATTGTAGGGGTAATGCTAGGTAGGTGATTTTCATATTGAAAGGTAAGTGAGATAAGTTAATTTCTCGCCGGAAAACTAAGATGGCCTCCGCCTGCATATCAACTAATTGCGTTAACGAAATTACCAGAGCACCAGTAAGAGCAACATACGTGAACCTGTATAAATGGCCAGAATCTGATGTTGAGTTCATAAAATCAGTCGTCAGCCCAAGGATAAATAACCACAATAGCAATATCGGTTGCAATCATCCTAAGCCAAACGTGCCGGACATCATTTCATATAGGGGAATATATTTACGAAGCTACCAGTTTTCAAGAGAAAAGAACCTTAATGAGAAGATATTACTGAAATACTATGGAATAAAACAAAGAACTCGTAATGTTGGTGATAATCCAAGTGGTGCTCGGAGTCGCAGTAGTAGAGGAAATACAAATGGAGTTAGAAAGGCTAAGGAGATATCATGCGCTGCTTTGTTTTCCATTTTTCGTAGGTTATTATCTTGCACAGGCAAGATTGATGTGGTTGATTAAGACACTAAATTAGTAATCTAATGATTTTTCCTTAATCTTCTTACTAGTTTTCCTTATTTCATTTCGTCGCTCTTCTCTTTTCTACTTTTGGTTTTGAGTTCTTTTCTTAAACGACTAGCTTGTTGTTTACCTTTACCTATTATGGTAACGTATGTATTGATCAGATTTAATAAAAGAATATTGTCATCTTTGTGGTAGAAATATTTTAATTTGATCAAGCAAATTTAAACTTTTCTTGCGTAAGCAGTTTGAGCTTAAGACGGGGGCGATTTTAGAGCTTTTGTTGTCCCGAATTAATTATTATTATTATTATTTTTTTAGCAGTGATGATCATATTAGTGTTCTAGTTTAGGGTACATGATTGCACGTGTACCCTATATAATAAAAATAATTATATAAAATCATTAAATTATTGTATTTGAGTTATACAATAAAAAATTAGAGAAAAAGTACTGTAAGTTTCTGAAATAATTAATGTTGATCTCATTTAGCTAACTCAATTAAAAATTAAACATTTATCCACACAAAAGGGCTTAAATACCTTATTATGAGATTGCTTGGGACTTCAATTGGAATATCTTAAGAAAAGAAAGTTATTATTTTATGTGTTACGGAATGAAACCTAATATTGAAAACAAATAAGCATAACACAAAAATATTTTATCTCGACTCTTCAAAGATTTCTTTAAACTGAGAAATGATTAACTTAATTCATATTTGCGCTAAAGGATATATAGTTTTATTGTTTGGCCCAGTTTAACATATTTTTCCCGATTTAATTTTGAGGTTCTAACAGTCATTATTTAATAATTCAGGAGCTGATCATCTTTAATGAGTCTATTTGGTTCCTATCTGAATTTGAAATCTTTTCCAATCCAAATTTTTCTCTGCAACTATACATGTGTAATAGGGAATGCACCTGATGCAACACAATTGCCGGACAGAAATCTACCTATCGTGTGAAATATAGCAAAATCGATAGAATTTAATTAAAGCATTATTTAATTATCTCGTTTTCATAAAATACTAGAGTATATATTAAGACCTATGAGTTGATCGTTCCACGTTGTTAACGAGTATGTTTTAGGTTCCAGTTTATATGCTTAACACTATTTCCGTTTCAAACATGTTCTTAAGAATTTAATTTTTTTACTTTGAAATTCTGTTACTTTTAGGGTGTGGTTGGTACGAAAGGAAATATATTTTTTAATTTTTTTATATTTGGTTGGCTTAAATGTTTTGAAAAATATTTTTCTCATGAACTCATTTTTCTCCAATTCGAGAAAAATATTTTCTCTATCGAGAGAAGGGAAAATATTTTCCAACCTTCCCACATTCCTCATTCCCACCAACCCACCCCCACCCCCCACCCCACCCTAAATAGAAATATTATTAATAGTATTTTCTTTTCATGTTATAGATAAAGAAAAAAAATTCATTTCAACAAATGAGTATTTTCGTTTCACGATATAAAAAAAGCTTTTTTTTTTTAACAAAAAAATACTTTCTTTTCATGATGTAGAAAAAAATATTTTCTTTCATCTCAACAAAATAATGTAGTAAAAAGTGTTTTCATTCATTTCAACAAAATGATGTAGCAAAAAGTATTTTCTTTTATTGCAACAAAAAGAGTATTTTCTTTCATTTCAACAAAATTTTATGAGTACTTTATTCATGTTGTAGAAAATAGTACTTTCTTTTTCAACATTATTTTTAGTCATGGAGCACAAATTTTAACATTATTTTTGCATAAAAAAGTGAAACAACGCATTAGTTCATTGGGATTTGTGCGAATTTCTAGAAGAATAATTAAACTTTTGAAGAAAATAAAGTCATGAAAATGATGGGTATTTGGGAGGGGGAGCACAAGAAATATAGGGACTTGGGGAAGGGGTGAGGAGAGTAGCATAAAAATTTATTTTCTTAAAAATATTTTTTACCCTCTAACGAAACACTAGAAAATATTTTCCGGAAAAAGGTTTTCACTCACCAACCAAACAAGAAAAAATAAGTGTTAAAAGCACTCGTTTTTCATGAAAATAATTTCCTTCGTACCAAACACACCCTTTGTATACGGTTAAAATCGGGCATGGCCGATTTTATAGGCACGAGAACCACCTCGAGTGTGAGCTCATAACGGATCTGGCTCGAGGTCGTCGTCATAGTATAAAACGTGTAGGGCGAAGTGTTCGCTGAAGATCGAAACCAGGCATGACCGGCTTCGAGCAAGGCATAGAAACGGAATGGCGAGATAGTAGTAACCAACCGAAGATGTCGGCGGGAATCTCGGAATGGATCGAATCAAGCGGTTATTGGCACCAATCATGGGATTTATTTCCGTTATTAAAATTGTACCTTATTTAGGATTTCTCTACTACATAAAGATGGACCACATTCATTTGTAGACACATTACATTCACTGATAAGATAACATATACGTTGCTCTCTATTTACTCTTTATTCACCATTGTTCTTTACTGTTCTTACTGCTTGGTCTCGGGACTGTCCCGAATCGAGGTCGATATGTAGCTACAGTACTGGTTTGGTTTATTTTGTCTTTCAATTTATCTATATTATTCGTCATTTATCAATTGGTATTGAATCGGATTACGTATCCTTAAAATCACAATACAAGTTTAATTGTTACTCAGATTTTGAGGTCGATAATAGTGATTATTGACTACTGATTCTGGTAAAACACATTATTTTACGCTTGTTCTTGTCAAGAATTTTTGCTTTCAGGTTAAAACATGTCGAACTCACAAAACGCATCCACACACGGTGACAATGGCCCCGGACTTCACGGGAAAAACGAGAATGTTATTGCTCCAGAAATCGAGGTGCCACAGGCTGATCTCGGAGGAGCGCCACCCGTCAATCCGGCCGACGTCAGTTCGCACGTTGCTCTGAATGCGGACTTAGGTGCAGATCCCTAGGGAAGTGTACGCAGAGACGGCCGAACTGATGGCCGAGTTACACAGGGCAGAGGAGACGAAGGATTCAGTCTCTGAATGATATTCGAAATGCTTCAGTCTCAACAAAACGACATTGCCCAGTTACAAAGTCAGCACAGAGCTCCAATTAGGGTCGATTAGGAGACTACTCGCCGCACCAAGCCCATATCGGAAAGATCGGGTGATAACACATCGGCGACCGATCCTACTGTAATGAAGATGCTCGAGGAGCTCACCAAGAGAATTGAATCAGGAGAGAAAAAAATCGAAGCCAATGACAAACAAGTGGAGACTTACAACTACCGATTGACCAGATACCGGGGGCACCACCGATGTTGAAAGGAATGGATTCGAAGAAGTTTGTGAAAAAATCGTTCCCTCCGAGTGAGGCTCCGAAGCCCATACCAAAAAAGTTATGTATGCCTGATATACCCAAATATAACGGGACCACTGACCCCAATGAGCATGTTACCTCTTACACATGCGCCATTAAGGGCAATGATTTGGAGGATAATGAAATCGAGTCCGTGTTGCTAAAGAAATTCGGAGAGACCCTGTCGAAGGGAGCAATGATTTGGTATCACAACTTGCCACCTAATTCCATCGATTCGTACTCCATATTGGCGGATTTCTTTTGTAAAAGCACACGTCAGGGCCATAAAGGTCGCAATAAGGAAATCGGACCTCTTCAAGGTGAGACAGAGGGATAATGAGATGCTAAGTGAGTTTGTGTCTCGATTCCAAATGGAACGCATGGAGTTGCCTCCGGTCATGGATGATTGGTCCGTTCAAGCTTTCACCCAAGGGTTGAATGAACGGAGTTCGATAATATCGCGACAGTTGAAACAAAATTTGATCGAGTACCCAGCTGTAACTTGGGCAGATGTTCACAATCGATATCAATCGAACATCAGGGTTGAAGATGACTAATTGGGAGCTCCTTCTGGTTCGGTATATCCAAATCGTTCGACGGGTAAAAATCAAAGAGATATTGATAGAGAGCCAAGGTCGAATAAAGATCGGTACCAGCCATATATTGCAGATTGAAGGAATAATGGCCCGGGACACAACTCTACCCGGAATGATCGAAGGAGCAATCGAGGACAGAATTCTTGGGGACTTATGAGTAAAACTGGCTTCGACAAGTATGTAGATCCCACATAGGCACCTCTACTATAAGAGTACAATTTTAGCGTCGATGCGTCAGGCATTGTATCAGCCATCGGAAGGGTCAAAGACACTAGGTGGCCTAGATCGATCCTTCTCAAGGAAATCGAAATTTAATGTGTAAGTATCATGGCACACACGGTCATAGGACTGAAGATTGCAGGTTGTTGAGGGAGTAGGTAGCTCGCCTATTCAACGAGGGTCACCTTCGAGAGTTCCTTATCGATCGAGCTAAGAATCACTTTAGGGAAAGAGACAACAACAGGAAGAATGAACAAGAAGAATCTCAACATGGCATTCATATGATTATGTCGGAGGGGTCGACGCTCCACAAGGACCCATATTCAAAGGCATTAAGGTATCAATCACTAGAGAGAAACGGACTCGAGACTATGTGCCCGAAGGCACATTATCGTTCAATGACGAAGAAGCGGAAGGCATTTCTCAGCTACACAACGACGCTCTGGTAATTTATATCTTGTTAAATAAATTTCAAGTTAAGCGTGTTTTGGTGGATCCAGGTAGTTCAGCAAACATCATCAGATCGAGGGTCGTAGAGCAGCTCGGACTGCAGGATCAAAGTGTAACTGCATCTCGAGTCCTAAACGGCTTCAATATGGCCAGTGAAACGACTAAAGATGAGATTATTCTACCGGTGAATGTGGTCGGGACCATCTAAGATAATAAGTTCCATGTCATCGAAGGCGACATGAGATATAATGGACTACCCGGAAGGCCTTGGATCCACAGCATGAGGGAAATACCGTCGACCCTCCACCAAATGATGAAGTTTCGATGACGGATGGTGTAAAAATGGTATACAGGAAGAAGCATGATGCAAAAGAAATGTTTGCAGTCGATGAAGTAACACCGATCTCGATGCTAGCAACCTCGAAAAGATCGAGCACCAAAGGTAAGCAAGTGGCCAAATAGCAATCACCGCACCCAGCCTCGACCTAATTTGAGAAACAGGTAGTAGAAGAAGAAGATGAGGAGGATCTCCTAACTCCTCGAACCTTTGTTGTTCCTGAAGAATCGGATGCTACCAAATCAACGGTCGAAGAGCTGGAACAGGTCATATATAGTACCTGCCCGAGAGAAAGGTATACGTGGGAACGAGATTAACTCCCAAACTCAGGAAAAAACTTATTCAATTTCTTATTGATAACATAGATTGTTTTGCATGGTCCCTTTTAGACATGACAGGGATCCACCGGATATAATAACACGCCGACTGAGTCTGGACTCCAAGTTCAAACCGGTGAAGCAAAAGAGAAGGCCCCAGTCCGAGGTAAAGCATGCCTTCATAAAGGACCAGGTAACTAAACTTCTCAACATAGGGTCCATTAGGGAGGTAAAATACCCTGAGTGGTTAGCTAATGTAGTTGTAGTCCCTAAAAAGGGGAACAAGCTTAGAATGTGTGTAGACTATAAGGACTTGAATAAAGCATGTCCCAAAGATTCTTTTCCGTTTCCCAATATCGATCTCATGATCGATGCCACGGCCGGTCACGAGATCCTTACTTTTATCGATGCCTATCCCGGGTACAATCAAATCCAAATGGACCCGGAAGACCAAGAAACAACTTCTTTTATCACCAAGTATGGAACATATTGTTATAATATAATGCCCTTCGGGCTAAAAAATGCGGGAGCCACTTACCAACGTTTAGTGAATAAAATGTTTGAGTAACAAATAGGTAAATCAATGGAATTTTATATTGACAACATGCTAGTTAAGTCCCTGCGCGCAGAGGACCATTTGTCTCATTTGCAGGAAACATTCGAAATCTTAAGGAAGTACAACATGAAGCTAAACCCCGAGAAATGTTCTTTCGCGGTCGGTTCAGGAAAATTCCTTGGCTTCATGGTATCAAATTGGGGGATTGAAATCAACCCCGATAAAATCAAGGCCATCGAGGAAATCACCATCGTAGATAGTGTAAAAGTCGTACAAAGGCTGACTGGACGGATAGTCGCCTTGGGTCGATTCATCTCGAGGTCATCGGACCGGAGCCACATGTTTTTCTCCCTGCTCAAAAAGAAAAATGATTTCACCTGGACTCCGGAATGCCAGCAGGCATTGGAAGAATTAAAGCGATACTTATTAAGCTCACCTCAGCTTCACACTCTGAAGGTAGATAAGAAACTTTACTTGTACCTGGCAGTATCCAAGATCGGGGTAACTGGTGTCCTAGTTAGAGAAGAGCAAGGTACGCAGATTCTTGTCTATTATGTAAGTCGAACCCTAGGGGATGCAGAAACTATTTTTCCACACTTAGTGAAATTGTCACTTGCACTGATAAGCGCTTCAAGAAAACTGAAACCATATTTTCAATGTCGACCCATATGTGTATTACACTTACCCACTCCATAATGTTTTGCACAAGCCCAAACTGTCGGGCCGATTGGCCAAATGAGCCGTCGAACTCAGCGGGTATGATATTGAATATCAACCCCGAACGACCATCAAGTCTCAAATTTTAGCAGACTTCGTGGCCGATTTCATGCCAACCCTCGTGCCTGAAGTCGAAAAGGAACTTTCATTAAAATCAGGTACATCATCGGGGTATGGACCCTTGTGAGCATCCAATTTTTCCCCCGTTGTAATTTGCATTTTTAGGAATTAATTACTTATCAAGTTGTAGAATTAATATATTAAAATTACAACAAAAAATACTTTAGTANGGGGGGGGGGGCTTATTTTCTTAAAAATCGGATGGGCCAATTTTGCATGGCCCAAAATTTTTCTAACCCATCTCCCTTACCAGCCCACTCTCAAACCTGGCCCAATACCCATCCCCCTCACTTATATGCCCCAAAACCCTTCCCCATTAGACCTAGACAAAAATTAGATGGGATCCCCTCCCCTCTAAGAAAGAAACGGCGCAATCCCTTTCTTCTTCTCCAATCCATTTTCATCTCAAAAACCCCCATCAATCGGTGAACTTTGCAAAAATTGGTGCAGAGTCACTCGAAATCAATCGAAAACATCCATCCTGTCTTTTTCAGTGGACAACCCTGCGCCATTTCCCTCTTCTCCTCGATTAACTTTATCATCCGCACCTCACAAATACACACATTCAATGACACAGCTTAAAGATCTAGCAACAACCAGAAATTACAGAGTTTACATTCGAAATTCAAGGTTACAGAGCTGAGTGCAATCAATTCCTTTTTTAAAAATATATATATATATTTTGGGAAATTACCGAGTTTAATGGATCATTTGGTCGCCGCTTTGTCGTTGTCTATGTTGTTGAATCTGTGAGCTGTTTAGCTGAGCTCCAACAAGTTTTTCCAAGCGTATTCCTGCACGATATGCGTGTGCAATCTGTGTAACGGAGGATTAAAGTCTGTCTGTGATAATGATAGTACAAGATTCTTTTGGGAAGTTGGCGTGAGGGTAATTTTTGCTTGAGAATTGGACTTTTGGTCAGTTATTTCATTGTATAAGGTAAGAAACCTGTTCCATATTGTAATTCTTTTTTTTTCAATTTTGCGTCATTGCACCCATGAATTCTAGCTTCATATGAACAGCTTGGAGTGATTAGTTTAGTAAAATGGAATATTTTTCCAATTGTTAAAGGAAATTTTCTCAAGTATTTAGAACATGTTAGTGACCAAAAGTATACTATGAGACCCTTTGTTATTTTGGTCTAGATTTAGGGTCCAATGCAGTTTATATTTATCTTTGTTTTGAAAGAGATCCAAAATATTTTTTTTTCTTTTTTAAAATCTCACGCCTATTTGATTCAGTTATGCTTGTTGTGTTTTTTCATTCAGTTAATCCATCATAAATTTTGTTATGCTAGTTTCTCAAATTTAACATCGGATTGACGGGCTCTATAATGCAAAAATAGTTTTGATAGAGATGCGAATAAGTGTCATTCAACGACAGTAATGAATACTGAAACCCATGTTGTGTGACACTATTATAATGCTTTGCTTGGTGATTGGTAGCTTTTTATATTTGTAATTATTTTCCATATCGGTGATGCACAATACTGAATCACAATAATCTCAAAGATTAAAAAAATAATTCAAACGCGTTGTTTGCTTTAGGAGCGATTAAATAATAAATTATCGTGACTATGGGTACGGTTCTCGTGACCATGGTCATGATTACGTAATCTAAACTCGGATTTGCATTTTGTTCTACCCGACCACAACTTTAAACAACTTTAAACAATAATAAAAATTAACACGTTGCGTTTACAATGTGTCCAAAAATGGCAAGTGCACGCCATCATGACTTGTTTCAGAATAATCCATAAACATCAAAAGCGGCTAAAAGTAAAAAGGCTAAAATGCACAATATGTCTAAAACATGTAAATAATTAGATAATTAGGCCAATTATTAATAGTTAAACGATCGTGCTAGAACCACGGAATCCGGGAGTGCCTAACACCTTCTCCCGGGTTAACAGAATTCCTTACCCAGATTTCTGCTTCGCAGACTTTAAAAAAGAATCAAAAAATTCCTCGATTTGGGATATTAAAATATATGGTGTCCCGGAACACCGTAAAAAATTCGGGTGGCGACTCTGAAAATTAATAGATCCCAAAATCAATTATGTCACTTAAATTGGAAAAACTCCCTTTATCTCACCCATACCGGTGAAAAAGGAGGTGTGACAGCTCCGGCGACTCTACTGGGGATTTAAAACCCAGAATCTCTGGTTTAGGGTTCAAGAATTCGAGCTTAGAATAAACTGTTATATTTGGCTTTATTATCTAATTTTTACATGTTTGAACTTAATGTACTAAATGTAACGACCCGACCGGTCGTTTTGAGTTCTAGCGCGTCGTTCAGCAGTTGGAAGTCATGAACAGCTTCATTTCAGGTATATTGACTTGTGCGTATGGTCGGAATTGAAATTTCAGGAAGATCAGAGTTGAATTGAAAGGAGAATATTCATTTCAGAAGCCTTAAGTTTGAAGAATCGACTCAGACTAAAATTGGAGTAAACGACCTCGGAATCAGGATCTGAAGGTTCCAACAGGTTCGTATGATAATTTCGGACTTGGGAGTATGTCCGGATCTAGATTTGGATAACACGGGAGCATTTCAGCGTATAATGTGGAAGTTAGAATATTGAAGGAATTTCCTAAGTTTTGGCTTGAAGCGCATTTCAAGGATATTGAAATCCGTTTGGGATTCCGAGTCGGGGAATAGCTTTGTATGGTGAACCTGGAGTTGGGAGCACGATCGGAAGTGAATTCATATGTCCGGAGGTCAGTTTGAAGTCATTAAATATAGAAAATTGAAGGTTTTTGAAGAATCCGACCGAAAGTGGAAAATTTGATATCGGGGTCGTAATGCGATTCCGGAAGTTAGAGCAGGTCCGTAACGTCAAATATGACTTGTGTGCAAAATTTGGGGTCAATCAGACGTGCTTTGATAGGTTTCGGCATCGAGTGTAGAAGTTTGAAATCTTAAGTTCTTAAAGATTTGGATTGGAAAGCGATTCGTCGTTTTGATGTTGTTTGATGTGATTTAAGGCTTCGAGCAAGTCTGTGTTATGTTTTGGGACGAGTTGGTGTAATTGGACGGGGTCCCGGGGGCCTAGGGTGGATTCCAGGTGGTTAACGGATCAAAAGTTGAAGTTGGAAAAGAGATGAAGTTGCTGTCATCTGGTGCGACCGCACCTGCGATGGAATTTCCGCAGGTGCGGAGCCACAGGAGTGGCCTTGGACGCCGCAGGTGCGAATGTTGGCTGGCTGGGCTGGGAGCGCAGGTGCGATGAAGTTTTCGCACCTGCGAATGCGCAGATGCGGAGGAGAGGGTCGTAGGTGCGAGAGTTGCTGGGTTGAGTCAGAGCCGCACCTGCGATGAAATTTCCGCAGGTGCGGAGCTGTAGGAGCGGCTATTGGACCGCAGGTGCGAAAATGGCCTGGGCAGATTGTTTTTAAAACCGAGAATTGTTGGTCATTTCTTCACTTCTTCTTTGGTTTGGGTGATTTTGGAGGAGCTTCAAGAGAGGGTTTTCGTCAGGAATCACGAGGTAACTCCTTCAGGTTTCCAAGTTAAATACAAGGTTGTACATGGATTTGAACATGGAAATTAATAGGAAATTTGGATTTTTTGAAGAAAACCTAGAAAACTTGATAAATTGGATTTTACCACGAATTTGAGCATGGAATTAGGAGTAAGTTGTGTATTTGAGCTAGTAATGCTATGTATAGAGTTTATCTTCGCGAAATTTTGGAAACCGGGCACGTGGGCCCGAGGGCATTTTAGTCAATTCACTGAGCGGAGTTGGGAAATTATATAATCTGAATTTTTAGCAAATATTTGAGTATATTTTCATTTGGTTTATCATCATATGGGTAGTTTTGGAGCGTTGTGCATCGATTGGAGTCGTCGGGAAGGCTTGGAGTCCGTTTATGGAAATTGCGAAGCGAGGTAAGTCTCCTTTCTAACTTTGTGAGGGGAAATTGTCCCCCTAGGTGAATTAATCAAGTATGTGCTATTATATTCGGGGGCTACGTACGTACGAGGTGACGGGAGTCCGTGCGTAGCTTTTATTATGACTTGTCCGGGTAGTCTAGGACCCACTAGCATGCTCTACGTGTAGTACCTGTGATCCTGCCGTAATATTAAGCTGCTAATATAATCGAAATCGTAACTAAATATCTGAAGAAGACTAGGGTTCATTTTCCTAATCATCTAGAAAGAGATTTGATCTCTTCTGTGGATAATTGTATACCCGGTAGGGTTATATTATGGAATGTCATTAAACTTGGCAATGAGTTTCAAAATGAAGGTTTGAATGTTATATTTCATGTTCCTTTAAGAAGAATTTTACCACTTTCCTGAGAAAAACTACTTTCTTGATAAAAATACAGATTTATTATATGGATGTGTGTACATATGAGCACCTGAGTCGCAGGTATGATTTGCGAGCAGGCTAGCCTTATTTACTTGTATGTATAACCGTGTCGCATGATCGATTCGCAAGTGGGGCAGATAGATGCATCTATGGTTCGAGCCGTTTGACCCTCGGCAGTGCACAATTTATTATTGTTGGTCTACGCCGTTCGACCCTCGGCGTTGCTTGCACATGATATTGGCTGTGTAGTTGCTATGATTGTTGCCTTATTACTGGCCTGAAATATTAAGTTGTCAATTGAAATGATAGAGATTTAGAGTTACTAAAGATTTGGAAGAAGTAGTTCCTTCCCGTTGATCAAGTTGATATTTGCTTAAATCACCCATGTTGATTAATTGTTATTAATATGACGAGGAATTAAAGTGTTAAATGTGGAAAGAGTTGACATTATTTACTCCTGCACTTAATAAACTGCCTATGGTGATCACGCTTATTGTCACACTTGAATATTCTAAATTGACCTCTAGCAAGCGTCTAATTTGACCTCTTGTCACTACTTCTCTGAGGTTAGGCGGGATACTTACTGAGTATACGTTGTTTTTCGTACTCATACTACACTTGCTGTGCATTTTGTTGCACAGGTACATTCTTAGCAGTGGTTGACTTGGAGACTTAGACGGGTTGCATCATCCGGAGGCGTTCCGCAGCTGACAGAGTCTCCCTTCTATGTATTTGTATTTAATTTAAAGTCTTTGTCCAATTTGTTATTCGGACAAGCGTTGTATAATTGTGTAAGTCCTTAGAAGTTGCTCATGTACTTGTGTCACTAGGTTCTGGGGATGTGTTGGGATTTACTTCATTAAATTAAATTGATATTTCTGTTGTATTTAATTAACAAAGATTTATCCATCTGATTATGAAATGAACTGAAAGGTAACGATTTCGAAGATGATAAAACATAAATGAATTTCAACTAATTAAGGTTTGGCTTGCCTGACAGTGGTTGTCCGGCGCCATCACGACTTATGGAATTTGGGTCGAGACAACATGGTATCAGAGCTCTAGGTTCCCTTAGGTTTCACGAGTCATGAGCAAGTCTAGTAGAGTCTTGCGGATCGGTACGGAGACGTCTGTACTTATCTTCGAGAGGCTACAGGGCTGTTATGAGTACTTCCCTTCTTGATTCCTCATCGTGCGATTTGATTCCTTTGAGGCTTATGCCGATGTTTCTTCCTACTCAATCTTACACGTCGCGAAGCGCTTGTTATGAATCGAGAATTTGAGGAGTAGTAATGGTGCTACAGTTATGGTGCGTGACGTCTTTCGTGCATAGTTGTTTCCCTGCATGAAGAACGATATGTTGTCTCAGCTCGGTAGTTGTGCTTATTAAGAGCCTAGAGGTTATGCTCAAGTGGTTATGATGCTTACGATTGGTTATCGCGCGATATGGGTGTGATGATAGAATGCTTACCCGTATATTGGGGTGATAAATGGTTTGAAGGAAGGTCTTCTCAAGGCGTGATCTCGAGATTCAGTATTTTAGTTCCGGCAGAGGAAAGGCATTTGGATTATAAATAGTGTGGCTTTGGATTGATAAAGTAGTAAGACTTGGTGTTTTCGAGTGGGGTAGAGCATTCACCTGTGATGCGATATCGTCGTCTTTGATCAAATAAAATGTTTTAAGCTCGTCGGTGTTATGGTTTCTTCGGTTGCATTGGGTCAGGGTGTGGTTAAATAGTATTGAGGAAGCGGCTGTTAGAGGCCGTGGTGTGCGGTTGTTCAAGTATTAAACGAGTATTTCTAATGAAGGTAGCTCGAGGAAAATAATCTTCGGGGAGTCGAAGTTATGGTAATCTGCCAGTTTAAGAGCTGTAGAGAATGATATTGAATTGAGGAAACAATTGGGAAGCATTCGATGAAGGAAGTCATGTGAGAAGTGTCAGGCGACGGCTAAATTTCTAAAGGGCCAGGCATAAGAAAAGGAAGTCAGGTAGTGATTAAAGGAATGAGTTTAACCAAAGTGGGAGAGTGGCAGCGTAGCATATGAGTTTAGCGGTAAGATAGCTTCCTATCTTGAGGAGAACTTTGGAGTAATTTGAGAATTTTAGTGGACGAGGATTAAGTCCACGAGCTTAATCTGAAATGTTGGTTATTCGGCGGAAGGTTGGATGCATTAGGGAGGAGTTGTTAAGGATGAAGAAGGATGCAATATGGTAGTGGATTGGAAGATGTGGTAGAGTACTTAATAGTTGTCCATGAGGAGAGGACGGACATGCAAGGCTGGTGAATGAGAGCAGGCTTAGGATGGGGTATTGATGTTGTAGAAGGGGGTGCAACGCAGCATTGTTGGACGGTGTCAGATGGTGATTTCCATAGGTGGGCTATCTCCTGGGAGTAGGTTAGCGGTTGTGTGGTTGGCAAGTTTCTACAAGGAGTCATAGGGGCTATTCGGTAGGAGGCAGAATGTGTGGATGTTGCTAGAGGATTTAAGTAATTAAGGAATGCTAACAGGAGAATTCGGAGGTATTGGACGGGTTGGTTTAGCAAAATCATGTTAGAAAAGGGGAAAGGATCTCAGCAGGGTCTAGAGTGGTGCAAGGATGTAGCTTCGGGCTAAGTGGGGGAGTCCCACCACCTGCAGTTAGGTTGTAGGTTTGTGTTCTCTTGGGGTTGCAGATCGTCGACCTTTTCCAATTAAGGGTATATATTCCCTAATTGATCTCTTTTCCGACATAGGGTATACACTCCCTAGTCGATGCCGATTAAGGGTATACATTCCCTAATTGATGATTCCTTTTCCAATTAAGGGTATACATTCCCTAATTGATAGTCTTTCCAACATAGGGTATACAATCCCTAGTTAATTTTATTTTGCAACATAGGGTCTCCAACCCCTAGTTGGTCTTGCTTTGAGATATAGGGTATCTACTCCCTAGTCTACAATAACTCCGGGTGCACTGCTCCCGGCTTTTCATCGCTTTCAATAACAAAATAGGGTAGATTTCCTTACAATAACTCACGAAATTTTCCTAGTGAAAACTGGGGCAGAAAATTTCGTTCGCTTGTTTTTTATTTTGGTGCAGATTACATTTTTTTTAGTTGTTTCAGCTAAGGAAGGGAGTAGAGTAGTGATTATGCATGGGATTTGATAAATGTGTGCAAGTAGGTTCTATTAGACCATGGTTAAGCTGTGAAAGGTCAGAATTTATGCTTGAGGCATAGGCAAGTTGTAAGGGCAGTGACTCAGTCACGTATTTCATTGAGAGGATGTTCATGTGCTAGAAGAGGCGTGGAATTGATTGTATTCGGGGCCAGTCATAGTGGGTGACTCTCAATAGCGGTCCTAGTGAATTCAAAGGTTAAGGAATGCGGTATCTAAGGATTTCGAGCAGCTCTGTCAGTAAGGATCGAGCTTTTGCAGCATAGCTGCTGAGAAAGGGGAAAAGGTTGGAGTGTTCTATGTTATTGTCGGCATGCATGATAGTATTGGACGAGTGAGAGAAATAAACTCCGGATCATAGAAGGGGTCATCGGAAGGGTATGAGGCGGGCTGCGAGATTTAAGCAGCACGGTCTCGTGAATCAGGGTCACTCGGGAAGAGTAAGGGTTGAGTTGCTACGAGATGAAGGGAGCTACTATTATTTCTAAGGCAATTAAAGATGATTAAAAGGAAGATAGATTTGGTTAGCCATGGTTGAAATGGCACAGGTGCAACAATGATCAGTACCTTCGGTGTGATTGTGTGTGGTTATGATTCTCATGAATTGAAGTAAGTAAAAGGTTTTCTATATGGTGAAGTGTTCACCCTAGTAGTGGTTCAGGAGTTATGGTGGAATTGTTATGCTATTCCATATTGACATGTTAGGTGTCGTTAGCAGTATGCAACTGGAACTAAGAATCGAGATTGTGGTTCGGTGTTAACAAGGACGTCATGAGCTCGGAGGAGCAAGAACGAGGGATTTGAATGTTTAGAATGAGCTAATGTTGTCTTCAGTGTTACCTGAGATCGATGTTCGGTGAAAGAGGATTTGTACCCTGATCATGGGTTCTTGAATGGTTTTACAGCATTAGTGTAATCGGTGGTATGGATGTGCAGACTGGTTTCCTTGTGTGGAAGGATGCGAGAGCGTGACCACGGGAAGATTGTATAAGTGTGACATGTAGTCACCTAAGGGATTGAAAGGATTAGACTAAGTATAAAGGAATGTAATATTGCTTAACTGAGAATTTATGCCTGGAAGGAGTTCGGTTCAGTCGATTGTGGATTGTGGGGTGTCTGTCCGGGCTATGATGGTTGTTCTTGTTTATTATGAGGAGAATCGGGATATTATGGACCCAGGTGAGGCTATTAGCTTGGTTCAGTGCAAACGGAATCGATTTGAAGTGTGTTACTGGATTTAAAACAAGATTTTGGGCTTCATACGAGTCAGGTGTGTTCATTTCAGTATAGAGCTCCGCAGAGAAGGGGTGTTGGAATATCAGATGCTGTTTCGTCTTCATTGATTCGGGTATATTGTGATTGTGCCGTGTGGGTTGTGAAACGGCTTGATAATTTCTTATGTGTTGAGATTCCGTGTAGTGATGAGATTATATGAGCAGGAAGGCTCTTGAGATTCAAATTATATATCGCACCCCAGTTGTGCTCGAGTTTTGTAGAATATGGACCTATTAGTCTCCCCAGAATGGTATTGTGCACTTAGTGTGCTTGTCATCGTTATTCAGTAATTTGTAATAGTGAGCAATTCAGCTCAGTGTATATCTCCTTATGTGAATTCTATGATGGGACCGGGTGGCACGTGGCCACAGGTATGTTATCTGGATTGGGATGCACGCCGCAATAGTGTGATGATGAGTAAGGTTCCTGTATTTATTTTCTTATGTTATACTTCCTGTATTTTGGGGAAAGTTTATATTAGTTGCGTGAGTTGAGTAGTCCTTTCCTCAGTCATTTCTTATGTATCATGTTCGAGTTGTGGCCAATTGGCACATTATGGCATCGTGTGTGGCTGTTGGTCATGTTTGGGAGGATTTGTTGTCTGAACAGTTCATACCGGGTGAGACGAGATTATTGGATCACGGGTCAAGTGCGATGAGATGTGAAGTAAACTTTAGGACAATCACCATTATTTGATCTGCAATGAGATGATGATCTAAGTAAAGAGGAAAGATTTCAATGTTTGGATTAACTCTGCAGTTGGTTAGGAATTTCAACACATCTCCTCCGTTGTGGTAGTATCGTTAGCATTATAGCAGGATGTATGAATATATCCTATAAGGTGCATTGAGAGCATCAAATTCGTAGAATTTTGGCCATTAAGGTTCAGGGAGCGTAATTGTGGTTAGATATATTTAATGGATCATGTAGTGTATGGTTCTGATACAGCAAAGGTACGCAGTTGTGTTCTGGTGCCTCGTGTAGTAGTCGATACGGTGTTCATATACTAGAAACAAGCCTGGCAGAGAATTTTCGGTGTTGGAATTGAGTTCAGAATTTGCTGTATGGATAAAGGAGGTTATCTTCAGATTTTATCAAGGCTTATGTGTTCAAATGGGCTGTGGCAGCACGGGCAGGTGCACGAGGTGTTAAACAGTGATTTCAGGCAACTCAAGAGAAGTTCTTGGCACGTTCGAGGACGAACGCCTGTTTAAGTGGGGGAGAATGTAACGACCCGACCGGTCGTTTTGAGCTCTAGCGCGTCGTTTAGCAGTTGGAAGTCATGAACAGCTTCATTTCAGGTATATTTACTTGTGCGTATGGTCGGAATTGAAATTTCAGGAAGATCGAAGATGAATTGAAAGGAGAATATTTATTTCAGAAGCCTTAAGTTGGAAGAATCGACTTAGATTAGAATTTGGAGTAAACGACCTCGGAATCAGGATCTAAAAGTTCCAACATGTTCGTATGATGATTTTGGACTTGGGCGTATGTCCGGATCGGGATTTGGATAACCCGGGAGCATTTCGGCGTATAATGTGGAAGTTAGCATTTTGAAGGAATTTCCTAAGTTTTGGCTTGAAGCACATTTCGGGGATATTGACGTCCGTTTGGGATTCCGAGTCAGGGAATATCTTCGTATGGTGAACCTGGAGTTGGGAGCGCGATCGGAAGTGAATTCGGATGTCCGGAGGTCAGTTTGAAGTCATTTGGCTAAAGATAGAAAATTGAAGATTTTTGAAGAATCCGACCGGAAAAGGAAAATTTGAAATCAGGGTCGTAATGCGATTTCGGAAGTTAGAGCAGGTCCGTAACGTCAAATATGACTTGGGTGCAAAATTTGGGGTCAATCGGACGTGCTTTGATAGGTTTCGAGTGTAGAAGTTTGAAATCCTAAGTTCTTAAAGATTTGGATTGGAGAGCGATTCGTCGTTTCGATGTTGTTTGATTTGATTTGAGGCTTTGAGCAAGTCCGTGTTATGTTTTGGGACGAGTTGGTGTAATTGGACGGGGTCCCGGGGGCCTCGGGTGGATTCCGGGTGGTTAACGGATCAAAAGTTGAAGTTGGAAAAGAGCTGAAGTTGCTGTCATCTGGTGCGACCGCACCTGCGATAGAATTTCCGCAAGTGCGGAGCGGTAGGAGCGGCCTTTGACGCCGCAGGTGCGAGTGTTGGCTGGCTGGACTGGGAGCGCAGGTGCAATGAAGTTTCCGCACTTGTGAATGCGCAGATGCGGAGGAGAGGGTTGCAGGTGCGAGAGTTGCTGGGTTGAGTCAGAGTCGCACCTACGATGGAATTGTTTTTAAAACCGAGAATTGTTGGTCATTTCTTCACTTCTTCTTTGGTTTGGGCGATTTTGGAGGAGCATCAAGAGAGGGTTTTCATCAGGAATCACGAGGTAAGTAACTCCTTCATGTTTCCAAGTTAAATACAAGGTTGTACATGGATTTGAACATGGAAATTAATAGGAAATTTGGATTTTTTGAAGAAAACCTAGAAAACTTGATAAATTGGATTTTACCACGAATTTGAGCATGGAATTAGGAGTAAGTTGTGTATTTGAGCTAGTAATGCTATGTATAGAGTTTATCTTCGCGAAATTTTGGAAACCGGGCACGTGGGCCCGAGGGCATTTTAGTCAAT
>MDKH01062554.1:0-72676 GCA_005239495.1 Nicotiana undulata | reverse complement strand
TGTAGGTTTTAAGATTTGCAAATAGTGCAGGTTTTTAATACGCCGTCATGGGCAATTTCGTCAACCATAAAGATCTGGGCAACCTTGGTAAAATGGCCAAAAATCCTCATACGATGTCCAAATTTGATGTTTCTTTTTGCTACGGGTCTGTAATTACGATACGGATCTAATTCCTCTTTCAAAACAGTAATCGGAGCTCATTTGTTCTATATGATATCATTTATGCTTGAAGAAACGACGCCGAAGCATAAGAAAAACGAGCACAACACAGCCCAAACCTATCCAAAACTCACCCGAGCTCCTTGGGACCCAAACCAACTATACCAACACATCACATATGATCATTCAAACTTAGTTGCACTCTCAAAACACCAAAACTAACATCAAAACACCAAATTTACATCGGATTCAAGCCTAAGAACTTTGAAATTTCTAAAATCCACCAAAGATGCCGAAACTATCCCAAACAACTCCGATTGACCTAAAATTTTGCAGACACATCCAAAAATGACATTACGAACCTGTTCCAACTGTCAGAATTCCATTCCGACCCCGATAGACTATTTTCCACTGCCGACCAAAAATCACCAAAAACTAACTTTTGCCAATTCAAGTCTAATTCTACACCGGACATCACAAAATTATTTTGCACACACTCCTAAGTCCCAAATAACCTAACGAAGCTATCCGAGCCATAAAATCCGCATTTCAAGGTCGTTTACCAATAAGTCAACTATCGGTTGACTTTCCCATTTTAAGGTTATTTTTAAAGACTAAGTGACTGAATTCTCATTTAACTATTCCGATTTCAAGCTTATCAACTATAACACATCAATAATAGAATAATCGGTTTATGATAAGTCAATAACAACAATTATAATGCAGGTTTTACGTAACGACAGACCGGGTCGTTACTGACAGGAAGTAAGCAAGTAAATACAACAACGGGGAAGGAACATGCTGGGAATAAGGGGCAACAATTCACTGATGTAGCAGAAATGAGATAACAACTGAAATGTGTAAAATAACAACTAGAATTAATAATGCTGAACAAATAAATAAACAGAAACGGCAAGCATGTCCCCTCGTGCATAAATAAATAATCACTCGGCACAGAATGTCCCCTCGTGCATAACCTCACAATCACTCGGCACGGAATGTCCCCTCGTGCATAAATAAATAATCACTCGGCACGGAATGTCCCCTCGTGCATAATCTCACAATCACTTGTCACAGAATGTCCCCTCGTGGATAACATATATGAAAGCAACAATAGACAGGAAAATTTAACAATAAGAAACCTTAAATGCACGAAACTTTTTAACAAGAATTCTACCGTTCCGGCAAGGAACACAACTATAAACAATCTCACTCAGAAGTACCATTGAACAAATAATCCTCAACAGAACGAATTATCAACAATATTCTACATCATGAATTACCCTCAATGCAAAGCTTCCAGAATGACAATTACTTCATAACACAAAGAATATCAATGAAGACTATGTAAATCATCAAGTTCGACTCACGGGCATGCTTGACCACAACATATAGGTACCCGTCACCTCACCTATACGTTGGACGTGAATATCACATAGAAAATAAGACTCAATACCTATTTCCTCAAGCTAAGGTTAGGCCAAACACTTACCTCGATGCCACGAACACAAATCAAGCCTCAACTACCTATTTACCTATTGATTCCACCACAAACTCGCTCGTATCTAGCCACAAGTTACTTAATTATATCAATAAATGCTAAATGAATAAGTTCTAATGCATAGAAACGAGTTTTCTAAAGTTTTTCCCCAAAAGTCAAAAATCGACCCCGGGCCTGCTTGGTCCAAACCCAAAATTCGAACCAAAACCCGATTACCCATTCATCCCCGAGCCCGGGTATATAATTAGTTTTGGAATCCGACCCCAAATTGAGGTCTAAATTCCCAAATTTTAATAATCTTAGGTTTTACCCAAAATTCCCAATTCCCCAATGAAAACCCTAGATTCTAGGATGAAATCTTGTAAAAAGAAGTTAAGGAGTAAAGAAAATGAGTTAGAAATCACTTACAAATGTTTTGGAGAAGAAAGAGTGTTTAGAAACTCGCCTCTTATGTTTTTAGGGTTTTGAAAAATAGAAAATAACTGAAAATCTCGTTTATATATACCCCTCCCAGGCCTCCACCGCGGACCGCGCTGGAGCGACCGCCGCCGCGGAGGCCTCATTACAGACCTGCTGAAACTCCCCCATCGCAGACCGCGCTAGGGCGACCGCGGAAGGTCGACCGCGGACCTCACTACAGGTTCAGAGACCTGGCCCCCTTCTGATCTGCAACTGCTGTGTTCTAAGTCTAAAAACACCCTGGAACTTACCCGAAATTCCCCCGAGCCCTCGGGGCTCAACACCAATTATACACATAACCTCAAAAACACCCTACGGACTCAGTCGTGCGGTTACACCACCAAAATGACATCAAAAACAACAAACTAGGCCTCAAAATCATTGTAGTATTTCACAACATCTTAAACTCTCATATTTTCCACTTTTAGTCCGAATCAGGTCAAACTTAGTCTATTTATTACCAAATTCCACGGATAACTCATAATAAACATATTGAACCTGTTCCGGGCTCCGGAACCACAATACGGACCCGATCACACAGGGTTCACATCAAATTTCATTTTCAAAAGCCTTTATATATTTTTGAAAACATTTTTCTTTAAAAATTCATTTCTCGGACTTGGGACCTCGAAATTCGATTCCGGGCATACGCCCAAGTCCCATATTTTCCTACGGACTCTCCGGGATCGTCGAATCACGGGCCCGGGTTCGTTTACCAAAAATGTTGACCAAAGTCAACTTTATTCAAATAATCATCATAAATTCAACATTTTATCAATTTTCCACATAAAGGCTTCCCGGCTACGCGTCCGGGCTGCGCACGCATATCAAGGTGAGATAAACGGAGGCCTTCAGGGCCTCAGAATATAGATTTAGTTAAAATTACACGCGATGACCTTTTGGGTCATCATAATCTCCACTTCTAAAACAAACGTTTGTCCTCGAACGGACATAGAAAGGTACCTGAATCGGGGAAAATATGGGGATATCGGCTCCGCATATCGGACTCGGACTCTCAGGTCGCTGCCTCAACAGGCTGACCTCTCCACTGAACACGAACCGAAGGATAACTCTTCGATCTCAGCTGACGAACTTGCCGAGCCAATATGGCTACCGGCTCCTCCTCATAAGACAAATCCTTGTCCAAATGGACACCACTGAAGTCAAGTACATGATATGGATCCGCAATATACCTCCGAAGCATAAATACGTGAAACACAAGTGTACGGCTGATAAACTCGGTGGCAAAGCAAGTCTGTAGGCCACCTCCCCTACCTTATCAAGAATCTCAAATGGACCAATGTACCTAGGGCTCAACTTGCTATTCTTTCCGAACCTCATCACGCCCTTCATGGGCGACACCCGAAGAAATACCCGGTCTCCTATCATAAATTCCAAATCTCGAACTCTGCGATCCGCATAACTCTTCTACCTGGACTGATCTGTACGAAGTCTATCCTGAATGACCTTCACCTTGTCCAAGGCATCCTGGACTATCTCAGAACCCAACAATCTAGCCTCTCCCCGCTCAAACCACTCGACTTGCGACTGATACTGCCTACCATACAACACCTCATACGGAGCCATCTGAATGCTCGGCTGATAGCTGTTGTTGTAGGCAAACTCAGGTAAAGGCAAGAACTGGTCCCATGAACCTCCGAAGTAGATGACACATGCCCGCAACATATCCTCCAAGATCTAAATGGTACGCTCGGACTTCTCGTCTGTCTGAGGATGAAACGTTGTGCATTAACCCGTGTGCCCAACTCACGCTGAAATACCCTCCAGAAATGGGAGGTAAACTGAGTACCTCTGTAAGATATAATGGACACGGGCACACCATGCAATCGGACAATCTCCCTCATATAGATCTTGGCCAACTTCTCTGAAGAATATGAAACTGAGATAGGAATGAAGTGTGCTGACTTGGTCAGCCTATCCACAATGACCCACACCGCATCAAACATCCTCTAAGTCCGTGGGAGTCCAACTACGAAATCCATGGTGATATACTCCCACTTCCACTCCGGAAGCTCAATCTGCTGCATCAAACCACCGGGTATCTAGTGCTCGTACTTGACCTGCTGACAGTTCAAGCACCAAGCTACATATGCTACAATATCCTTCTTCATCCTTCGCCACCAATAATGCTGCCACAAGTCTTGGTACATCTTTGCGGCGCCCGGATGAATGGAATACCGGGAACTATGGGCCTCTTACAATATTAACTCACAAATACCATCAACATCAGGCACACAAATACGGCCCTGCATCCTCAAGACCCCCTCATCATAAACTGTGACCTGCTTGGCACCTCCATGCCGGACCGTATCTCTAAGAACACATAAATGACGATCATCATACTGCCTGGCCCGAATACGATCATACAATGAGGAACGAGACACAGTATGGGCCAAAACATTGTCAGTCTCAGAAACCTCCAACCTCATAAACCGGTTGGCCAAAGCCTGAACATCCAAAGCAAACAGTCGCTCTCCGACTGTTAGATAGGCAAGACTACCCATGCTGGCTGACTTCCGGCTCAAAGCACCGGCCACTACATTGGCCTTCCCCGGATGATATAAGATGGTAATGTCATAATCCTTCAACATCTCTAACCATATCCTATGCTTCATATTCAACTCTTTCTGCTTGAACAGATACTGCAAACTCTTATGATCTGTGAACACTTCACATGGAACCCCACACAGATAATGCCTCCAAATCTTCAACGCATGAACAATAGTTGCTAACTCCAAATTATGAACTGGATAGTTCTTCTCATGAACCTTCAACTGACGTGAAGCATAGACTATAACCTTGCCATCCTGCATCAACACTGCACCAAGTCCAACTCGTGAAGCATCACAATACACGGTATATGGCCCTGATCCTGTGGGCAATACTAACACCGGTGTTGTGGTCAAGGCCGTCTTGAGCTTCTGAAAGCTCGCCTCACACTCATCAGACCACCTGAACTGGGCACCCTTCTGAGTCTACCTGGTCATCGGGGCTGCGATAGATGAAAAGCCCTCCACAAATCGGCGATAATAACCTGCTAAGCCCAAGAAGCTCTGAATCTCTGTAGCTGAGGTGGGTCTAGGCCAATCTCTGACTGCTGAAATATTCTTGGGATCCACCTGAATACCCTCTGCCGACACAACATGGCCCAGAAATGCCACTGAACTCAACCAGAACTCACACTAAGAAAATTTGGCATACAACTGACTATCCCTCAGAGTCTGGAGGACGACTCAAAGGTGCTGCTCATGCTCCTCTCGGCTACGGGAGTAAATCAAAATATCATCAATGAAGACTATAACAAACGAGTCCAAATAGGGCCTGAACACTCGGTTCATCAACTCCATGAAAGCAACGGGGGCATTTTTCAACCCAAATGACATCACCATGAACTCATAATGCCCATACCGAGTGCGAAAGGCTGTCTTATGGACATCAGACGCCTTAATCCTCAGCTGACTGTACCCAGATCTCAAGTCTATCTTGGAAAACACTGTAGCACCCTGAAACTGGTCGAATAGATCATCAATCCACGGCAAAGGATACTTATTCTTAATAGTAACCTTATTCAACTGCCGGTAGTCAATGCACATCCTCATTGAGCCATCTTTCTTCTTAACAAACAACACTGGGCACCCCAAGGAGAAACACTAGGCCTAATGAAACCTTTATCCAACAAATCCTGCAACTTATCCTTCAACTCCTTCAGCTCTGGCGGGGCCATACGATACGGCGGAGTAGAAATGGGCTTAGTGCCCGGAGCCAACTCAATGCAAAAATCAATATCCCTTTCGGGTGGCATACCAGGCAGGTCAGCAGGGAATACCTCTGGAAACTCACGAACCACATGCACATACTCCATAGAAGGAACCTCGGCACTAGAATCATGAACATAGGCCAAATAGGCAAAATAGCCCTTCTCGACCATGCACCAAGCCTTCATATATGAAATCACTCTACCGGAAGAATGACTAGGAGTCCCTCTCCACTCCAAATGAGGTACTTCTGGCAAGGTCAAGGTCACTGTACATTACCGGTAAACTCGATCTACCATGATAGAGTCACCCACCGGTGTAGATACATGTATAGGAGTACTCAGAGAATCGTGGGGCATAATCAGATAAAGAGCAAAATATGAAGACACATAGGAGAATGTGGACCCAGGATCAAACAAAACTGAAGCGTCTCTACTACAAACTGAAATCGTACATGTGATGACTACATCGGAGGCCTCACCCTCAGGCCTGGCAGGAATAACATAGCATCGGGGCGGAGCCCCTCCAACCTAAATAGTCTGGCCTCTACCTCTCACAGCCTATGCCCCACCTCTAATAGTCTGGCCTCCACCTCTAGCACCTCGACCTCCACCCCTAGCTGGCTGAGGGGGTGGGGGTGCACCTGATGCGGGAACCATAGCACGGGAACCCTGATACTGCGAACCACCAAAACCTCGGGGGCAAAACCTGGAAATGTGCCCTGTACCACCGCAAGTGAAGCAAGACCTCGGTTGCGGAGAATGCTGACCCTGGAACTGCCCTTGTCGACCAGAATGACCACCCTGGAAGCTCTGAATCGGCGGTGCACTGATGGGAGCTGACGACGCACTGCGGGATACCTAAAGTGCCGACTGGAATGGCCTAGGAGGATGACCTATGCCAAAGGAATCTCTGCCTCCAGACGAGGCACCACTGAACTAGCCGAAATGACGAGGTCTCTTGTCAAACCCCTAACCACCGCCATGTGATAAGACCATCTCAATACGCCTGGCCACATCGGCCGCATCCTAAAATGAGATATCAGTGCATGTCTCCCTGCCATCTGAAGTCTGATAGGCTGAGTTAGACCCTCGATAAACCTCCTCACTCTCTCTCGATCAGTGGGGAGTATCATGATAGCATGTCGGGCCAGAGTGAAGAACCTGGTCTCATACTGTGTAACAGTCATAGATCCTTGCTGGAGACGCTCAAACTGCCTCCGAAGGTCCTCCCTCTGAGTAACTGGAAGAAATTTCCCCAAGAATAACTCGGAGAACTGAGCCCAAGTCAAAGGTGCAGACCCATCTGGTCTGGTCAAACAATAGTCCTTCCACCAAGTCTTGGCAGTACCAGAAAGACGAAATGTGGCAAAATAAACTCCATTGGACTCTACGATGCCCATGTTCCGAAGAACCTCATAACAACTGTCCAAGCAATCCTAAGGATACTCTGATGGTGCACCAGTAAAAGTAGTAGGAAATAGCTTGGTGAACCGATCCAATCTCCATACGGCATTTGCTGACATAGCTGCTCCCTCCACTGCTGGTGCCACAATACCCGGCTGAGCTACTCCGACTGTCTGAGGTGCCGGAGTCTGGAACTGTGGAGCTAGCTGCTCTGGTGTGCGGGTAGCAGGAGTCTGGGTCCCTCCCTCAGCCTGAGAGACGGCTGGTGCAGTAGGAAGAAGACTGACCCGAGCCACGCTCTCCATAAGTCCCACTAAGCGGACTAGAGCGTCCTGAAGAACCGGGGTGGCAATGAACCCCTCTAGGACCTGAGCTGGTCCCACTGGAACCTTCTGAGCAGGAACCTCACCAGCAAGGTCTACCTGTGGGCCCTCTACTGAGGCTGCTGCTCTGGGCTGAGCGCTGCCCCTGCCTCGGCCTCTAGCACGGCCTCGTCCTCGGCCTCTAGCACGGCCTCGTCCTCGGCCTCTCGTAGGAGCTGCAATAGGAGGATCGGACTGCTGATCGGTAGATGAGGAAGCACGCGTTCTCTCCATCTGCTAGAGAATAGAATAGAGACTCAATCAACATTTAGAATTCGAATCGCACGACAGAGAAAAAGAAAAGTGAAGTTATTCCTAACTTTGCAGCCTCTGGGGGATAAGTACAGACGTCTCTGTACCGATCCCTCAGACTCTACCAAGTTGTCCGTGAGTTGTGAGACCTAAGAAACCTAGAGCTCTGATACCAACTTGTCACGACCTGGAATCCCACCTTCAAGTCGTGATGCGTCTAACATTAAACCCACTAGACAAGCCAACGTTTAATTAATTTTACTTGTTTACAATTGAAATAACAACAATGACTAGAGCAAATATAATTAAAGAATGCGGAAGACTAATAAATTCAAGAACTTTAACGATAAACCTCATAGAAAAAACTTCTTCAATTACACCCCAGAAACCGGTATCACAATCTCACGAACAATCTAAGATTTCACTAAATACAATGATATGAAATAAGTGAATACAACTGTCTTGGAATTACAGGATAAGGCAGAAAATGAGAAAAAGGATAAGAGGAGACGCCAAGTCCTGCGGACGCTTGCAAGACTACCTCAGTGTCGCCGTGGACTGAAGGCTACTCCCTGAATCACTGTCCACTGGGTCCGGCACTATAATCTGCACTACATAAGAAATGCAGGTGTAGCATCAGTACAACCGACCCCATGCACTCAGTAAGTACCGAGCCTAACCTCGGCGAAGTAGTGACGAGGCTAGTACACGACAACAAATAATACATGTGCAATTCAATAGTATAACAGGAAATAATGACAGAAAGTAAGCAAGTAAATACAACAACGGGGAAGGAACATGCTGGGAATAAGGGGCAACAATTCACTGATGTAGCAGAAATGAGATAACAACTGAAATGTATAAAATAACAACCAGAATTAATAATGCTGAACAGATAAATAAACAGAAACGGAACGACATGTTCCCTCGTGCTATAACCTCACAAATCACTCGGCACAGAATGTCCCCTCATGCATAGATAAATAATCACTCGGCACAGAATGTCCCCTCGTGCATAACCTCACAATCACTCGGCATGGAATGTCTCCTCGTGCATAAATAAATAATCACTCGGCACGGAATATCCCCTCGTGCATAACCTCACAATCACTCGGCACAGAATGTCCCCTCGTGCATAAATAAATAATCACTCGGCACGGAATGTCCCCTCGTGCATAACCTCACAATCACTCGGCACAGAATGTCCCCTCGTGCATAACATATATGAAAGCAACAATAGACATGAAAATTTAACAATAAGAAACCTTAAATGCACGGAAATGTTTAACAAGAATTCTACCGTTCCGGCAAGGAACACAACTATAACCAATCTCACTCAGAAGTACCATTGAACAAATAATCCTCAACCGAACGAATAATCAACAATATTCTACATCATGAATTACCCTCAAGGCATAGCTTCCAGAATGACAATTACTTCATAACACAAAGAATATCAATGAAGACTATGTAAATCATCAAGTTCGACTCACAGGCATGCTTGACCACAATATATAGGTACCCGTCACCTCACCTATACGTTGGACATGAATATCACATAGCAAATAAGACTCAATACCTATTTCCTCAAGCTAAGGTTAGGCCAAACACTTACCTCGATGCCACGAACACAAATCAAGCCTCAACTACCTATTTACCTCTTGATTCCACCACCAACTCGCTCGTATCTAGCCACAAGTTACTTAATTATATCAATAAATGCTAAATGAATAAGTTCTAATGCATAGAAACGAGTTTTCTAAAGTTTTCCCCAAAAGTCAAAAATCGACCCCGGGCCCGCTTGGTCCAAACCTGAAATTCGGACCAAAACCCGATTACCCGTTCACCCTCGAGCCCGGGTATATAATTGGTTTTGGAATACGACCCCAAATTGAGGTCTAAATTCTCAAATTTCAATATTCTTAGGTTTTACCCAAAATTCCTAATTCCCCCATGAAAACCCTAGATTTTAGGATGAAATCTTGTAAAAAGAAGTTAAGGAGTAAAGAAAATGAGTTAGAAATCACTTACAAATGTTTTGGAGAAGAAATAGTGTTTAGAAAATCGCCTCTTATGTTTTTAGGGTTTTGAAAAATAGAAAATAACTGAAAATCCCGTTTATATATACCCCTCCCAGGCCTCCACCGCGGACCGCGCTGGAGCGACCGCGGCTGCGGAGGCCTCATTGCAGACCTGCTGAAACTCCCCCACCGCGGACCGCGCTAGGGAGACCGCGACCGCGAAGGTCCCATCGCGGACCGCGAAAGGTCGACCGCGGACCTCGCTACCGGTTCAGAGACCTGGCTCCCTTCTGATCTGCAACTGATGTGTTCTAAGTCTAAAAACACCCCGGAACCTACCCGAAACTCCCCCGAGCCCTCGGGGCTCAACACCAATTATACACACAACCTCAAAAATATCCTACGGACTCACTCGTGCGGTCACACCACCAAAATAACATAAAAAACAACGAATTAGGCCTCAAATTCATTGTAGTATTTCACAACATCTTAAACTCTCATATTTTCCACTTTTAGTCCGAATCACGTCAAACTTAGTCCGTTTCTTACCAAATTCCATAGATAACTCATAATAAACATATTGAACCTGTTCCGGGCTCCGGAACCACGATACGGTCCCGATCACTATGGGTTCACATCAAATTTCATTTTCAAAAGCCTTTATATTTTTCAGAAAATAATTTTCTATAAAAATTCATTCCTCGGACTTGGGACGTCGGAATTCGATTCCGGGCATATGCCCAAGTTCCATATTTTCCTACGGACCCTTCGGGACCGTCGAATCACGGGTCCGGGTCCGTTTACCAAAGTCAACTTTATTCAAATAATCATCATAAATTCAACATTTAATCAATTTTCCACATAACGGCTTCTCGGCTACGCGCCCGGGCTGCGCACGCATATTGAGGTGAGATAAACAGAGGCCTTCAGGGCTTCGGAACACAGAGTTAGTTAAAGTTACACGGGATGACTTTTTGTGTCATCACAGTAAGATTTCGAGTGTTTATAAATTTTAATTTAAAAGAATATAATACTTTAAAAAAATGAACCTTCGAATTGGCGTAACCTATCAATTACTTTAAATAAACTAAAAAAAAAATTAAAATCTTATAAATTTCAAGTTTTATTTTTTTGTTTGTGTAGGACATTTGCGCATCGTAGGTGGATGTACAATAGGAATCATACTAATCGTGTGGGGTTAAGGGATAAATTTAAATAATGGATCGCTGAATTTATGGCTAAGACAAGGATATTTGATGATTTTCGTATTGGAGGAACGACTAGGTGCCCTTGTGTGAAATGCAAGTGTGTTAAGTTATTGGGAGAAGATGTTGTTATATGCCCATTTAAAAAAAAAGGGATTTATGGAAGATTATTATGTATGGAATACTCATGGGGAGAATTTTGATAGCATAAATGATGTTGATTTTCATAATTCTTTTGGTGGCGAGGAGGGTAGTCCCATAGTGGATAATAATGTTGAAAATTCTAGATTCGATGACATGATGCGGGATGACTTTGAGAATTCTAGATTCATTACACAGCTGGATTCTCGTAGTAAAGAAATAAAAAAATTCAAGGAGAAAAAAAACACTTTTCCTAGATCAAGTCAGCTTCCTCCACCTACACCAAATATGAGCGCTCCTCCTACGCCTCATCGCCCTTCCACGCCAGCTTCACAATCATCTGACTTTTTCAAAGTCCCTCCCCATCTAGATTGCTTCGGTATTACTCCATGCCTTCTCATAGTGGCTCAACTTCGACCACTATTAATTTCATACCCACGCCTCATTTCCCAGCTTCTTCCCTGCGTGATCCTGCTAGTCAGTTTGATGGTTCACCACCAATTGCATCCCCGAGCAATTATAGTAGCCAGCATGGTGGTTCATCTTTTGTGCCTCATGTATTTCCCACTCAATTATCATCTCCATCATCATCCACTCCAAGTATATCTAACTTGGATATTGGAGGCTCTCACGCAGCTTGCATCCCCATCAACTAGTACTTCTACAGTTGTTGGTACCGTGAGACAGTGTACTGGAGAGACTGTACAGTACGATCATCTTCATCGACTGATTATCGTTCCTCGTGGCGACAGGTAAGTTTTCCTTCATTTCCTTTTAAAAACTTTCAATAAAATTTTGAATATAATGAATTTAATGACATTTTATATTTAAATCAAATACAGGTTTTTTGCCATCCTTTCAGGCCGCGTATATGGTGATAGAATCTATGAAACTAATTTTTCATGAGCCGTGGAATTCCCGGAGACATATACCGTACCCGACCAGAATAAATATGTGGAAACAATTTAAGGTAAGAATAAATTAATTTTTATTACTCCATACTTATCCTCATTCGTCTAATATTATTTATTTAATTTTGTAGTTTAGGTGCGCATGGTAGCCAACACTTGAAAATGTGGTGAATGAGAACTTTGAGAAGAAAGCACAGAAGCGGATAACAGATTCACATCATGTAGCTAGAAAAGGTGGCAACATATCTGATTGGATACGTGAAAATGCCTGGAATTAGCTCTTGGCGAAGTGAAATACCCCTGAGTGGAAGAAGAAGAGTGCACAGACAAAGTTAAGCAGATCTTCTACTAGGGTGGAGCATTGCATGTTCTATCAGTTTTGCAGCCCATCGTTTAAAAATGGTACTTTCATTATAAAATATTCTTTATTTTACAGGTATGCAAATTGAACACACACACACACACACAAAACACACACACACACACACACACACACATATATATAGGGGATATGTGGCTTATACTAAGGTCTTTGTGGATAAGAGACTTAGTATTCACAATTGAAGTTAGAGTGTTCCGACGATTCTCTCCGATAAAAGGCGTGATGCGATTCGTAAGATGAGGTAAGTTGAGCCTGAGGTTTATTGGACCTGAAGAGATACTTGACCGAGGGGGAGCTGTGATATATCGTCTAGCACTTCCTCCTGAATTATATTTTATTCATCCAGTGTTTCATGTTTCCATACAAAGAAAAGGTATATCCAACTCATCTCAAGTGCTTGAAGTATCAACTGTACAACTTGATGAGAAGTTGTCTTACGAGGAAGAGTCGATAGTTTTTGTTGATAGACAAGTTAGAAATCTACAGTCAAAAGAAGTTATGTTCGTGAACGTCTTATGGAGAAATCATACAGTTGAAGAAACTAGATGGGAAGTGAAGGATGCTATGTGAGTGTAACGACCCGAACGGTCGTTTTGAGCATTTGCACTTCACTAGGTAGTTTGGGAGCACGGGTAGCTCCATATGATGTATTAGGACTTGTGAGAAAAATTTGAGAAGCTCCTAGCACGAACCACGTAGCCCAGAAGCTCATAGGCCATTGTATTTCCTCTGAAGCACTCTGTAATGCCACAACCAAGATGCCCATGCTGAATAAACCTCATGTGAATCTGAAGTTGTTTCTCCGACTTCCCTTGAATACTGAAATGCAGACCCATATATGATGTAGAAACACCGCAAGCTCGAACATCATCCCATGCAATATCCCATATCTTAATCATATGCAAATTTCGGGGAACCTCCCAACACCATAAATAGATATACACATCTCCGACCCAAACTGATGTAACACCTGATTCTGCAATCTAACTGTCGCTAGTGGACTCTCCCACTTGGCGCGAAGCCATAAAAAATAACATCTGATGATCCGCAAAACTAACCCTCACAGCTCGTACAACACCAATCACCAAGTACTCATAGTGATCTACTATGCGCACGTCCATTCTCGTGACAGTCAAACTTTCTCCCTCTAGTGCCCTGAATGATAAAAATGCATCTTCCATGGAGTAGAAACCTCATGCGAACAAAGTAGTCTCCAGTACCACTAACTAAATCCAAGTCAACACCCACCTCGTGACCCTACCACGATCGCGACCACTAGTTAACCAATTAAACCTTCCCAAACTCGTACTAATCAACTAGATGCCATAACCCGCTACACCCCCATGTGAACAACCGAAGAGCCTCTCAATACCTCTGCATTCTTAGTCTGGACGACACGTTGAGACAATGTTTGAGCATTCCTGACTCCCTTGTAGTCCATCCACCGTATCAGGAATAGTTGGCGCATAGCTGATATCGAGTGCGCAATATGATACACGAGTGAGTGCAAAAGGGGGACATATGATGTATGCTTCGAGCCGAATCAATGTCGTACGATGAGGAATGGAAGAGGTGAAATTTCTTAATAGTTTCCGTAGCCTCTCGAAGATAAGTACAGACGTCTCTGTACCGATCTGAAAGACTCTACTAAACCTGCTTATGACTCGTAGTAATGAACCTAGAGCTCTAATACCAACTTTTCACAACCAAAATTCCCCTCTGTTGGGTATCGTGATGTCACCTAGTCTTAGGGACTAGGTAAGCCTAACATATACTGAACAACAATAAATAAATAGCGTTGAACAACTTAGAAATTTAATTCTCTATAAACTTAAAATTCCAAAACCTGTAGTACAAGTCAAAATCCTTTCTAGGAATAGTTAGTTTTACATGATAAATACTTCATTGTTCCGGAAATAAATGAAACAATGGGATTAAATACATCAGAAAGTGACTTTAGAGCTTGCAAACGTCCAACAGGTACACCTTGAAGTCTCCAGCCACACCGAGCATAAATATCAAAATCAACTCGGTCCGAAGTACCTGTTCTGCACAAAAAGATGTGCAAAAGTATAGTATGAGTACACCACGACAACAAGGGAATCACGTAACAATCAAAGGAATACAACAACCTTTACAAGGAAGCAAGACATGTAAGGCATGTGGTAACTACACAGGTATTCACAACAACTTGGACTCGTAACAGATGAGCACGTAATCATAGAATAACTCAACAGTTAAGAGGTAACAAGATAATAATGAAGGAAATGACAACATCCAAGGCATATAGAGGCCAGATAACAAATAAGAAGCAAATAAGGACTAACAACATCATATAGAGCATGTGGGAATAATTTAACAAAGAGATACCACATTTTATGACGATTTATTCGAAATCATGGAAAGAGACTAGGCAATCTAACCGGTCAATACCACATATAAACTGTGTACCCACTCGTCACCTTGCGTACACGACTTTCATATATCAAAATAGCACAATTGACTCAATTCCTAAGAAGTGGTTTCCCCCACACAAAGTTAGACAAGATACTTACCTCAATTCGGCTAATTCAATATACAATTTAGCTTTTCCTTTACCAATTCACCAACGCTCGGCTCAATCTAGCCAAAAACGACTTAAATACATCAAACAATGCAAGAGAAAATAATTTCAATTGACAAAGTTGCGGTACTTATACAATTTACAAAAAGTCAACAAAAGTAAACTCCCCCGGCCCGCACCTCGGAACCCGACAAAATTTACAAAACCTGAACACCCATTCCGATACGAGTTCAACAATACCAAAATTATCAAGTTCCAATACCAATTTGTCTTTCAAATCATGATTTTACATTTTGGAAGATTTTACAATTTTTTCCCAAAGTTTCCTTTAGATTTTCATAAATTTGATGTTAAATCTTGTATAAAGTCATGAAATATAGTTGGAAATTGATTAAAGATACTTACCCAATGACTTGGTGTGAAAATCTCTTCACAAAATCGCCTCATCTCGAAGCTAGGGTTCAAAAATATGAAAAATGAAGCAAAAACTCGAAATTCTCAGCACTTAATAGGCTGCAGATGTCGCATTTGCGACAGGGGGTTTGCAAATGCGGACAAATAATCGCAAAAGCGAAGATTAGAATTCCCTGCTGACTTCACAAATGCGACCAGAGTGTCGTAAATGCGGACACTGGACCTTCGCAAAAGCGGCCACTAGATCGCAAATGCGAACAAACTCAGCCCAGGCCTTTATCGCAAATGCGATGTTGAGTCCGCAAATGCTATCTCAACAGGCCTCGCAAAAGCGGCAAATTCCTCACAAATGCGAGTCCTTTCCTCAGCAACCCAGCTTCGCAAATGTGGGGCTGCTTCGCAATTTCGATAGTCGCATTTGCGACATAAACATCGCAAATGCGATGACACCAGAACCAAAAATCAAAGATTAATAAAGATATCCTTCCGAAACCAATCCGAATCTCACCCGAGCCCTCGAGGCTCCAAGCCAATCATGCACCCCGGTCCAGAAACATAACATGAACTCGCTCGCGCGCTCAAATCATCAAAATAACTTTTAAAACCACGAATCGGACACCAAAGCGCATGAAGATCAAACTAAACTGCAAGAACTTCTAGAATCGCAACCAAGCGTCCGAACCACATCAAATCAACTCCAAACGACACCAAATTTTGTAGTCAGTTCCAATTGACGAAACAGACCTATTCCAAATTCCAATACCAGAATCCGGACCCGATATCCTTAAAGTCAAGCCATGGTCAAACTTAGGGAGAATTCTAAACCTTTAAATTGCCAACGTCCATCAAATGATGCCGAAACCTTTCTGAAATATCCAAATGAAATTTCAGGCATACGCCCAAGTCCAAAATTCACTATCCGGACCTACGGGAACCGTAGAGACTCCGATCTGAGGTCAAATACTCAAAAGTCGAACCCAGGATCAATTCCTTCAACTTCGGAATTCTAAAATAAGAGTCACTCCTAACATCCTTTCCTACCCTCTCAAAAACTCAAATCGACGATGCACGCGAGTCATGATATACTGAAGCTATTTGTGATCTCAAACTGTCAAATTGGACGCAATTGCTCAAAACGATCCAACGGATCGTTACAGTGTGTGTATAACTTTATTATTTAGCTAACGACTGTTTTGTATAATTAGTTATGGTGAACCGACCAAATCTTGGATGATACCGATGCATTTCCCTAATTCATTATCTACTCTTTTATTGTTTTTATTTTCTTTTTTACTTTTTACTTTTTTACAATGGGTGAAGTGCTTTCAATTGTTATATACTCTACTCTAAAACAAAGAGCCAATAAATTTAACACTCTTGTCATTTTCTTTTTAAGCAAAGGGAAAAAGAATGACGATCTGTTACGAGTATTACCATCTTTTAGTGTGTGATGTCGCATTGAGTTGACATGATGTTACAGCTTAAACCACAAACCATAATAACCAGATGAAACTCAGATTGCATTTGCACCGGCTAGTTTGATAAAATTGTATATACTTGTGTTTGAATTTTCTTAAATTAGGTTAAATATATAATTTTGCTACCCACAAACACAAACTAAACAAATGTATCATTGGTGAGAGACCTTTTTGAAAGTTTTTTTGTGTAAGCCTCAAATTCAAATTTTTGTTAAACTTTATTTGGCTTTCTTTTTTGTGCCTTTCATTTCCGTTTGTCGCACGCGTTTTCTTTTTCGGTTATCTCTCAATTTCCTATTTGTCTTTTTCTTTTTTTCTCGTTTCTTGATTCCATTAGTTTTTCTGTGATTTCTAGCGAATTCAAAAAAGAGACTCCGAAATTTTAAAATTCCATATAAACATTTCTCTTAATCTCAAATTTGCGAGTTTTCTTCTTTCGAAATCGAAAGACTTGGATCTCAATGAAAATTTTAGATTATGATTAGTTTTAATTTTCCATAATTTTTTTGTTTATTGTATTATAAAAATTTGCAAATATTCGATGGTTGTTAAGTTCAATTAAAATCTCCTTACTATGATGAAATTTTGTAAATATTGCTTAGAGAAAATATGAAATTATGATTTTGATTTTTGAGAATTTATATTTCATCTAATTCTAGATTTACTTATATATGACGGGGTAATTTACCAATTGAAAATGTTTTTTATAACTATTTTTCTCGTTCTAATTGGTGCAATTTTTAAATTGAAGACGTTATTCTATTTAAATTTATTTTAAATGTATTCAAAAAAGATTCCTAGTGAAAGTGTTGATTTGCTTGTGTTGTTAATAATAAAGGTATGGTTTCAATATAAAATGCTAATTACATTTGACTTGATATTTGAGATATAATTTCACATGTGTAAATAAAAAAACGCCTATTAAGTTGACCCGATTAATTTCAAAAGAGACGGAACGGAACCGAGTACACATTCCTCAGAAATTTTATATATAACACCCATCATCTTCAAATCCTAAAACCGCTCCTGAATTTGCATGTAAAATTTCAAGATTAGGAGAGGTTGTTTTCAAACTTCCGTCTTTCTTCATTAATGGAGGAGGATTTTTTCAAGCATTTTGCTGGCTTATGGATTACGTATCTCGAGTTGCAGTACTTCTCGATTTCTTCAGGAGTTCTTCCTGGGATTCTTCCAGCAATTAATGACCACCTAAGGTACCATAATAATTTTTAATTAACGTTAAAAAAACAGAATTAAATGTTGGAAAAATTACAACATATAGAAAAGAAGAAAACATAAAACACACAGTCACACAGAGAGATTCAGATTATGTACGTACCTCTGCCCAACCAAGTTAAACATTTTTGCAATGAGCATTTCCTCATCTTCTGAAAATTGAAGTTTAGAGGTTTCATCGGTGGTGGTCTCTACATGCAATAGAACATGAATTCATAAATATCATTTGTCATATTCACAAGAGGATGTAGAGTGTATAGTTTTTTGGGATCCAAAAGTCTAGCAAAGGAAAATATTTGTTATTTGTGTCATTTAAGTATAGTTACATTGATGTACGGAATTATATCATAAAGTTGCATCCAAACCTCTAATTCTGAAGGTAGGGGCCGGGTAAGGTAACATACACATTATCGTTAAGATAACCACATCATGAACCTTCCTTGTGACATCTTATTAGGCGAATCTTTTCGACAAAACACGGGAGAGATATTGGATATATAAGTAAACAAGTCTTAGACTCAGATAATGCGTTTTTAAGACGTGCGAGCGTAGATCCAATGCGGACAATATCACTAGCGGGTTGAGTTGTTACATATTGTATCAGAGTCACTCCGCATTCAACCTTGAACAATGGTGCGACAAACCTCAGCTAGTTGAGTCCCTAAGGGGGTGTATGTGACACCCTAGATGAATCTCACATCGACAAAATACGGGAGAGATGATGGGTGTATAAGTAAACAAGCTTTAGATTATAGTGACGCATTTTAAAACCGTGCTCGCCTAAGCCAAAGCAGGCAATATCACTAGTGTGTTGTGTTGTTACAATCAGCATAACTCTTTCGCTTAGGAGTGCATTGTACGCAGCCGCTCTTGATTCAATTTCAGTTTCTCCAAAGCATCATGAATCAAATCTGTGCCCAACAACTTAGCCTCACCAAGCTTAAATCAACCTATCGGAGAATTTAACAACATCGCCTCCCATGTAATGTGTAATTAAGAAAATATCAAATATGGAGCTAATGCTTATGTACTCGAGCCAGCGCTCTCTCTCCTCTAAAACGATAATGAAAAGTGTACGTATTGTAGTAGTGCTCTAAATTCCTTAAAATAAACTGACAAGCAGAAAGAGAAAGAGGTTTTGCTAGAAAAACAAGTGCTATGAAAAGTTACCAGCTGAGACCACACCGGCATTATTTGATGTGCTCGATTGTTCATCGGCCATTAGAATAGCTAGAAATGGATGTGCAATGGAGGAGTAAAGAAGAGTAGAAATAACAAGCTTGAATTGGTATATTATGTATTATGTATATTTATAGAAATAGAAGAGCAAAAAGAATCTAAAAGAAGGGGTCCTCGTGGGTGGTTCTGATTTTGCAAGAGACTGAGAGTTCAGTGAATATAAAAAACGACAAAAAATAAGAAGAATGGTAGTTACCGAGAAGTGTGTGGTGGTCCAATAAATTGGGGTAGGTGGATGCATAAAATCGAAGGGTTAGTTGGAAATTCTTTGTGAAGATTTTCACCAAACAAAAAGCGCTACTACTAGGTAGTTCTCAATGTTAGAATTATTTTTGTTTTGGCTTAACTTTTTTATTTGCAAGACGAGCTAAAACACAACTTAGTACCCCTCATTTTTTGGATATCATTATAGGTTAATAACAATTTCATTTATACCTTCTACAGTATTTTGTTATGACGGGTAATAGTCGGGGGCGGATCTAGAGCAAATGTTACGGGTTCTCGTGAACCCAGTAATTTTTGCATAGACTATGTATTTGTACTAAAAATTTCATTAAAATTATAAGAATATTTAGCTTGAAACCCAGTTCATTAGTCTAGTTATCATGTAAATTAATTTGAAACTGATATAGGAACCCATAAGCGTAAAATTCTAGATCCGCCTCTATAATGGTGATATTGAAGACATAATTAGTAAGTAAAATGTTATCTTAAACAACTTAAATTTTTAAATGGGGTTCTTGTTACGAGTCTCATCGACGTTCATTATCGAAAAGAATTTTTACATACTTGGCCCATGAAAAAGAACAAGACCTGCACATGAATGGATGTGTTAAAGACATAATTACCTAGAGAAATACGATCTATTTAATATATATAGCTTAAGCTTTTTGATAAAATGGCTATACAAATAAACATTTAAAGAGATTGGATCGTACTCATTAGAAATGATGAACATGTAAAGAGATGATGAAAAATTGTAGTATATTGTATTAGATACTAATCTGTGTTTAAATACAAGTCTTTCAAGGAGTATTTCTTGAAAGACTTGTATTTAAACACAGATTATTATCTAATATGTAACCCCATCGCTCCGACAAAAAAAAAATTCTCTCTCTAAAACAGAACTACACGGTTATATTCTAACCAATGTCTTCTACACGCGCCTACCGATGGACCCACCGCCCGGCGCCGCCCGGCGGGTCTGGAAGGTCAGTCGACTCCAAATTCAACGACGAACCAACCTACTGAACTTATAGATGCAAAAATGTCTTATGCTACCAAAGTCATCTCCACCTCGAATGCTCCGACTCCCCCAAATTGCCATGGCAGGGACTCAGTTATAGCTACTCACACCACTCATAATGGAATGCCATCGGTTCTCTTCATAGCAACGGATTATTATGGTGTTATCACCAACCAAGCTAGTCACTTGGAACATAGGGGTATTCAATCCCCGAGCTTCTGGGCCTTGAGAACCGACTTTGGCAGAAGAATGCAAGCTCACAATTGTTGGGCGATTCCTCAAATCAAGGCCACAAATTGACAAAATTAGGTCAAAATTCACAGAGTTAATCTCGATTAAGGGCTCTGCCAAGATTGGGGTTTATGAAAACTATAATATCTTCCTTGATTTCACCAATGAAGAAGACTTTAACTCAATTTTGTTTAAAAGGGTGATTGAAATTGAAGGGCAGCAGATGTGGCTGCAAAAATGGTCCCCTGATTTCAAGCCTGCCTGAAGAGTATCTGCATATTGCTCCAGTATGGGTCCTCCTTCCTGGTTTACCTTTTCATATGCACACATGAAACTATGTTAAACAAGTGGTGAGTGCAATTGGTACTCCCCTAGAAATGGATTTTCTACTAGAGGAAGAACGAGGCCTAGCATGGCTAAAGTCAGAGTCGAAATAGACCTGCTTAAAGACCAGCCAAATTCTATTTATGTGGGACAGACATATGACAATGCTCCTCAGAAAGGTTTTATGCAAAAATTAGAATTCGAAGGCATGCCTAAATACTGTAAATTTTGTCGTTGGGACACAATATGATCAACTGTAGATCTCTAGAAAGGAAGAAAGCTGCTGAAAATAGAGAATTGGAAGCTCAAAAAACTGTGGCAAATCAGGGTGATCAAATAAAAGAAAATGAAATTGATAACAAACAGGATGTTTCTGAAAATGGCAGTGATATAAATAATGATCAGAATAGTGACAATAGGATACAGAATCAAGTGGAACAAAAGAGTGGTGATGAACTGGAGAATCACTATCAAAAGCCTTCAAGCAATATCAAAGATAGAATCAGCAGAAAAGTTAAGAAGCGCAAATAGAAGAACAACAAAGAGATCACCATGGCTCTTCAAAATTTGAATCAGAAAAGTGATCATGAAGAGGCTAAGAATGAACAGAGGCAGTCGAGTAACATTAGAAAGGGGGATCACTTTGGGTCTGCCAATAATCAAGATACTTCTAGGAAAAATCCAAGTAGTCAGGATCACACTGGAACTGCCAATAACAGTGAAGCCAAAGAAGCTTATCAGGAATCGATACAAGAAAATGATGATCAAAATGAAAATGGAGATCACGAGAAAAGACAAGAAGGAAAGAAAGCTTTTACCATGAGAGATTATGTCAAAATCAACAAGTGTTCCTTCAGAGATAGGAAATCTTCCTGGGATCGATGTGGTAGTTGATCTCAATATAGAATCCAATCCAAAACAAGACAAATATGTTATAAGCCAACAAATTGAAGTGACCTACCCTAATAGGGTGATAGTGATGATTCCAGAAGACCATCTCCAAACAGATTCGAAGGAAGGATCCTTTCAAGTCATAGGAGGTAAAAAAAAGGGGAAGAAAAAGGAAGAAATAACAAAAACAAAGATACTACACCTCCTAAAGGAGGACACTCATGCTGACTTGAATTCTGTTTCCATGATAAGTGCAATATTTTGGAACATTATGGGAGTCAATACCAAAAAGGCCTTACCAAGGCTAAAAAATTGATTATCATCTATAAGGTGGAAGTTGTTGCCATTCTGGAACCTTTTGCCCGTACCAATCAAATTGAAAGGTGCAGGAGATTCCTTGGGTATCAACATTGTGACTCTAATACAAATGGTCAAATTTGGATCATGTGGTCAAGAAATAATATGACCACTGTATTGAACAATCACGAGCAACAACTTATTATCAAATTGCATTATGGGGCTGCTAACCGTGATCTCTATATACAGCAGTGTATGCTAAATGCACTCCTGAAGAAACGAGAGATATGTGGAGTATCTTAGAGTTAACTAATCTCCAGGTGAATGGACCATGGTGAATTGGGGGTGGTTTCAATGTCATTCTAGACCCAGATGAGAAAAAAGGTGGCAGACCTCATAGAATGAGTAAAAGTCTTGAATTCAGTACTTGCATGAATAATTTTGGAATGATGGACTTGGGTTTTGTTGGGCCAAAATACACATGGTGTAACAATTGGGAACCTAGAAGAAGAATATGGAAGAGGCTGGATAGAGTGTTTATCAATGATCAATGGTCCCAGGTTTTTAAAAACAACACAGTCAATCACTTTGCTAGAATTGGATTTGATCATAGACCTATTCTAATTCAATGCCATGATTCTAACCAACGGGGGCCTAAATATTTCAAGTTTTAAATTTCTGGACTAATCAACCATCTTTTTTGTAGGTAGTTGAAGAAGTCTGGAAGAATAAAGTTAATGGAAATCCTTTGTGGAGACTTCAACAAAAACATAAAATGCTTAGCAGAAGGCTGACTCAATGGTCTAAAGAAGACATTGGCAATGTTTTTCATCAAGTCCAATATTGGGAAAACAAAATGAAAGACCTTGAACAGAGTGATCTTATTAACTGTAATGACATCTCTAGGACTGAACTGAATAAAGGCCAAGTAGAATACATTAGGTGGATGGGGATGCAGGATGACATTCTCAGGAAGAAAGCTAGGGTGAACTGGTTCGAAGAAGGTGATGCTAACACTAAATAATTTCATAGCACCATAAGAGATAGAAAGAGAAGACTTCAAATTCACAAAATTAAAGACCACATAGGTCACTGGATTGAAGGAGATTCTAACATTGGCAAAGTAGTTGTTCACCATTTCCAACAGTTCTTTAATATCAATCACCACTTCAATGATCATAATATCATCAAATGTATCCCTCAGTGTGTAAATGATGATGACAATGAAACCCTAACCGCCATTGCTGACACTGAAGAGATTAGAGATGTTGTATTCAACATGAGTCCTACTAGTGCAGCTGGGCCGGATGGATATAATGGAAAATTCTTCCAAACCTGTTGAGATATCATTAAGGAGGATATTACTGATTTTGTTCAAGTTGTCTTCAATGGTATGAGACTTACTAAGTTTTTTTCTCATACTTGCCTAGTTTTTATTCCTAAAGTGGACTCTCCTAGTAGTTTCTCGGATTTGAGACCTACTAGTTTGAGTACCTTTACGGCCAAGATTATCTCAAAAATCCTTTCCAGAAGACTGAATCATATCCCAGGGAAGCTCATTTCTAAGAATCAGAGTGGTTTTGTTAAAGGTAGATTGATCACTGAAAACTTTCTGCTAGCCTAGGAGATTGCTCAAGGTGTGAACAAGAAGAACATATGAGGCAATGTTATTATAAAACTCGATATGGCAAAAGCCTATGACAGAATTACCTGGACTTTCTTGATGGCAGTAGTGAGCAAATTTGGCTTCTCCGAAAATTGGATTGACCTTATCTTGGGGCTCCTACAAGGAATCTGGTACTCTATCATCATCAATGGGGTTGAAACTAGTTTTTAACATCTACTCATGGCCTCAAACAAGGAGATCCTTTATCCCCTTCATTGTTTATTATCGGAGTTGAGGTTCTTTCTAGATCTCTCAATGAGTAATGACTTTATTAGCTTCACTCCTTTTAGCATGTATCACAAAGGTCCAATAATTAATCATTTAGCTTATGAAGATGATATTGTTATTTTCTATGGAGGCAACAACATGACTATCAAGCTTATCAAAAAGGTTATTGACAGGTATGAAAAGTCTTAAGGGCAGAAAGTTAACAATGACAAGAGTTTCTTAATAACAGCCCCTCACACCTGTGCCACAAGAATCAATAGAATAAAAAATGCTACTGGTTATATGGATAATCCTTTCTCTTTCTCTTCTCCGGGATGCCCCATATACTATAGGAGAAAGACTAGCAATCTCTTTGATGGTATTCTCTCCAAAATTATCAAAGAACTCAATGGATGGCAAGCCAATATGTTGTCTTCTGGGGGGAGAATAATTTTGATCAAACATATTCTACAGCCCCTTCCCACATACATTTTGTTCGCTATGAATCCTCCTAAAGGAATTACCAAGATTATGGAGAAACACTTTGCAAACTTCTTCTGGGGCACCAATGATGGTAAAAATAAATATCATTGGTCTTCATGGAACAACCTATGTCTCCTTAAAGATGAGGGAGGAGCCGGTGTCAGAAAAATGGAGGATATCATTGATACACTTAGCATTAAAAGGTGGTGGAGATACACCCAACCTTCCCTCTGGGCCAACTTTCTCAAGAGTAAATATTGCGAAAGAGCTTATCCGATGAAAAAAAGTCTAAATCCAACCGATTCTCATATTTGGAGAAACATGCTCAAAATCAGGAACAAAGCGGAGAGTAACATTAGATGGGAAGTTCAGAAAGGTAATTGTAGCTTCTGGTGGGACAACTGGACTGGCAAAGGTGCTTTAGCCAATCTTTCACAAGGTGGTGGGAGGTCTACTAAAGTACATGTGAAACAGTTCTTGGATAATGGAGAATGGAATATTGACAAACTTAACAAATGTCTCCCTGCTCATATTACTGATAGTATTGCTCACCTAGAAATTAGGGATCCAAATGAAGATGACTTTCCCGTTTGGATTATTTCTAATGATGGAAACTTTTCTTCTAACTTAGCATGACACTCTATTAGATTCAAAAAGCTAAGGAATGAGTTTATAAACAAAATTTGGCATAATTCTATCCCCGTCAAAATGTCTTTTATCGTCTGGATAATTTTAAAAATAGGTTGTCATTTGATGATGTTATTTGCAGATTTGGCACTTATTTCATTTCCATATGTTCTTGTTGTTCTTCTGTGCATATGCTCAAGATTATTCTTCAGCTTTATTGTTCTTACTTTATTGTTCTTATTTTACCACTCTTAGCTCACCTCGAGGCCCCCGAATATCGAGCTCGAGGTCCCTGTTGCTCTAGCAACACTGGTTTGGTTTATCATTTATTCTCACTTAACTTAATATTTCTTGTTTATTTACTAGTATTGGAATAAATCACATATTTTTAGAACCACAAATCAAATATAATTGTTACTACTATTTTCGAGGTAAACACTAATCTAAAGGATAAACACAAACGACAAATACTAATTCTCAAAGATACTACTATCTGGTAACAAGAACAAATTATGGCAATAATACACTTAAACAAGTTACCATTCAACATAATGACATAGACCATTAGCCATATACTAACAGGCATAAATATAAAGTCAAGAAGTGATTCTTTTATATGTTACTAAGCTGTTGTCTCAACATGCTTCCCTACTAACAGACCCTTTAAAAACATAGACAAAATCCCCATTTTCAACACCATGCCAACGAAGACTACAACTATCTCTCATAATCCTTTGTTTGTGAATGAAAATATATTCATCCATAGGCAGAATTTTTCGATCCAATAATAGCTGTCTCAAATCATTAACAGTACCCAAATCACTCATTTCCACTGGAAGTTTTGCTGCATTTAGCAAACTAGACGAAGTTTGCACCACTAGACTCAGTCCTCTTGAAGGTGGATCAGTAACCATTCGTGACATAGTCTTTAAAAATACAATTATTTCTGAAAATTCTTGAACTCCGTATTCAATTAAACTCCGATAATCATCGTTTAATTCATTCCCAGAGAAGTAAAGAGCCATTCTCCTTATTGGAGTTCCATCAATTATGTGAATTTTTTCTTTTAGGCTTCGGACAGTTTCGGTCCTATCAATGTCTATGTTGATATTTCTAGCTGAAATTTTCACAATAATTTGGAATTTTCCAATCTGTTGTAAGGATGTTTCTGCAATAGTAGTACTATTTTGGAATATGGCTAGATGGATTTTTGTACCTTGAGTAATTATTGGATAATCTTGGATGTATAGTCCATCCAATAATTCAAATCCAAAAACTGAGAGATTTTGGGAAGCCACTGGCACACCTAAGAGGTTTTCTATTTTTTGTTTTGTTTCAAGAATTAACTCTTGTGGGCTTACTTCCATAGAAAATTCACTTCCACCCATAACAATGGTGATATTCATCATGGTACGAGTTGATTGTTGAAAATAAAGTGATTGGAGAAAAATACAAAGATATGAAAGTGCATGCATGTGTTGTGTATTTGCATTGTTGAAGGATGAGATATATAACGAAAGATCACATAAGAAGAATGAGAATTACTTTCTGCATGCATGTCTTATCGCGCGAAAAGAGTTTATATTATGTGCATTGCTTTGCCATCGTATAAAAAATTTATACCATCAGCTTAAGTTGATTTTCAGCAATATATAAATCTTGATGGTGAGCTTAAAATGATAACCTAAAAAATAGAATAATAACATGTTGTCTATAACTCAAATCCTATCGAAATTGTATTCAGCTGTCATGAAGCATGCGTAAATACAGGCATGCAAAATTCACCTACACGGCAGGTAAATGCAGCCCTTTCATGTATGTTCACAAAGATTTCCTGACTTGTCAAATTACGAAGTCATGTAATTAAATGGTTTTGACCACTATTTAGAGAAATTTCGAGGTAATTAACTTATCATTAATCGGTAGGGGTCGGAGAGAAAATGAGATGTCACAATATATTGTCCTATTAAAGCAATGGAAGGAAATTAGAAACAGCACTGTGTCATAATCCGTTTTCTTTCTACTTTCTCATGAATCGAATGGACTTTTAAGTGATTAAAAATAAATAGGCTTGCTTTTAATTTTCAAGGAATTTTAGGAGTGAAGAAAAGCCTAAAAGCTCTTGCAATAGATTCCACTTGATGGGAGGAGAAATTGACATGTAGATACAACCCAGTCCACATATTGAACGGTTAACACAGGGAAGAAGTAACATGACTGTATTAAGCAAAGGCCATGTAGTAACAGCCAAAAGGGGTTAACACATCAAGATTTCGATGTTGGACGGTTTTAATCTAAAAAAATTGATCTTTTTACCTAATTTGCCTAAAGAAATTAAACCAATTGACTGACGTTTTATTTTGTGTGTGTCGTTTCTCTATTTTACCACTTCCTATTATGTGTGTGTCTATATAGCATGTAGCTAAGATACAAAGAATATAAGTATATAACATTGCAGATGAAGAATAAGGTGCATAACTTGATAACTTAAGGATCTAAATCTCTCACTTACACTGTTTACAACGTTGGTTTCAATTAAGCAAAAAAAAAAATAAAACATCCCAAAATCATTGTCTTATATATACTTTATTGGTTGTCACATAATGTCGTCTACTTTTTATTTATAGAACGTTCTAAAGCACAACAGATAAAAAAATTCGAAACGTTTGGGCTTCACTTTAATTTTTGGGAGTTTCTTGAAATAATTCTATCCTTTATCCGGTTATTGTATGACATAAAAGTCAAATAAAAGGCCCCGTGTTATCTCTAGACAAACACTTTTAACACTCACTACTATATATTTAATTTTTAAAATTGCGTAAATATTTTTAAATTATTGACAGAGCTAGCTTAATGAGGTTAACATCCGTTATTTTTAGGAATTTTTAATTTTTAATATTTATTTAATAACTCAAGCATGTCATTTAATAATATTTACGTAATTTTAAAAAATATATATATTTATTGATATAGGTATGTGCAAATGATAGAATATACAACTTATTTTCGATCTTTTTTTTTACTATTCAAACAATATATTATTCTCTTTGTCAATTTGTATAATATTTAAAAATTAAAATATATATTTAGTTACATACCAAATCTTTTACTTTTAGTAGTATGTCTTATTAGAATTATAAGTTCCCCAATATAAGAAGAATGAATGTGAAATATATTTCCATTGAAATTGCCGTCGGATATACAAGGAATAGAAACGTAATATTACTTCTACCCAAATAATATGTACTTTAAAGTCCTTAATATTAGGATTTCTTATATAATTCAAATAAGAAAAGATTTAATTAAAAAAAAATTAAAGTCATATATATTAGGACAATAACTAAATTATAATTTTGTCTATTGTAAAATTTATTTTTAAAGGATAAAAAAGGCGAACGATATTTCGCTAAGGGTCTTCGTGTTTTTAATATAGTATAGATTATTATCGAGTATATATTCTCTGCATAATCGTGCCAACTCAAAATTTGTAATGAAACCGAAAGAACATTTTTTTTTAAAAATTTGTTGATCTTAATACACAGTGGTAACATAGCATTTCACCTTGTTTTTGCTAAAATAGTATCAAGTACAATAGAAAATTGATACACATCCTAAAACTAATAAACCAAAACATAACCCTTTGCATATCATGAGGCTGGTGTTCCTCAAAGATAATTTGGGGTATTTTAAAATAGAAGGAAATAAAAATAGAAATAGAGAAACAATTTTGTAGAAATTTGAGGAAGAGAATTGTGAAAGTTTTTGTATATTTCTGTACAAGCATTAACTATCTAGAAAGAATCAGAAAAATAGTCTATGAATTATGTACACTTGTCCTATTTCTACTAGCTCAATTCTAACAATATAACTAACTATTATTCCTTCAGCATGTGAGTCTTTGTGTGCATGTAAGAAGAGTCTAGAATATGCTCATGCTTTGAACGGTCCAGATTAATTCCTTCATTATTTTGTTTGTTGGTTGGATGATGTCACGTCGCCTGTCACATGGCTTTCAGAGAATGGACTAAGACCAAGTCTTAGCATTGTTTTGTCCGAATTTATGTTGTCTAAGATCTTCAGTCTTTTCTTCCCTTCTTCTTCTTCTTCATCGATTACTTTCTTCTCTTCTTCTGTACCAATTCCTTTCTAAGAAATCAAAGAGTGAGATTTCCCCCCTGTCCCCCACTTAAATTGGAGAGAATAGAAGATACCCCCAACATGCCAAGAATCAAATTGTGAGAAGGTCCTAACAAGGGTTTGGTGAATAAATCAGCAAGTTAAAGTTTTGATGGAATAAATGAGAGGGAGATGAGACTGGAAGGGAACTGTTGCCTAACAAAATGGCAATCGATTTTAACATGTTTGGTTCTCTCATGAAAGACGGGATTACGAGCAATATGAATAGCCGCTTGGCTGTTAGACAAAATTGGAACCGGAAACGAAGGAGGAGCAAATAGATCTGTGAGTAGACGTGTTAACCTAGTGATCTCATCCACCAGGCGACGCATCGAACGATACATTTCTTTAGCGGAAGATAGAGACATAAAGGCTTGCGTTTTAGATATCCAAGACACCGGTGAACCACTTAAACTAGTGAAAAACCCACTGATGGAACGATGACTATCACGGCAAGAACCCTAATTAGCATAGCAAAAAGCCAATAAATCAAAAGAGGGTCGAGCATTGAGGAACAAACCCTTGCTAGGATTAGAGCGAAGATACGAAGGACGTGCAAAGCTGCTGTGAAATGCCCAATGCAAGGGTGGTGCATGTATTGGCTGAGCGTCAGAACAGAAAATGAAAGATTAGGCCGCGTGTGAGTCAAATAATTAAGCTTTCCAACAAGACGACGATAGAGGGAAGCATCAGATAAAGAAGCTCCAAAATTTGCAATCAACTTGGAAAATGGATCAAGTGGAGAAGAAATCGGTGGGAGACTGGAGCAATCAAATTCAGCAAGCAGGTCAGTGATAAATTTCCTTTGAGTTATAATAATCCCATCATGCTCCCTAAAAATCCCCATGCCTAAGAAGTAGTGAAGAGTCCCAAGGTCCTTCATTTTAAACTCAGAATGTATAAAGGCTTTAAGATCTGATAATTCACCAATATTATTTCCTGTAATTAGGATATTGATCTATGCCCACCTATACCACTAAAAAGTAGCAAGGAAGGGTCGAAGCAGCTTTTACCCGACTAGGTGGAGATCGATATCCACATGGAGTTATGTAAATGGGAGTTGAATTTCTACTTAACTTAGTGGTGTTTTATGTTCTTAATTGAACTTCTCAACATAAGTGGTTTTGTGACTATACTATAGATTAAGTCTAAAAAGAACTATTTGTAACGACCCGACCGGTCGTTTTGAGAATTTAAGCTCCGTTCGGTGGGATAAGGTCATAAGCAACCTCACATTGTGTATATCGACCTGTGTGCGTGGTTAGAATCAGTTACCGGATAATCCGGAGTCGAATTAGGAGAAAAATTTCAGTTTTGGAAGCTTAAGTGATGAAAGTTGACCAGAGGTTTGACCTATATGTAAACGACCTCGGAATGAGTTTTGGTTAATGTCAACAGCTTCGTATGATGATTTTGGACTTAGGCGTGCGTCCAAAATTGGATTTGGAGGTCCGTAGGGTGATTTGAGGTAATTTGGCGAAGGTTAGAATTTCGACATTTCCGGTCGATAGGTGAAAATTTGATATCGGACTCAGAATGGATTTTCGAGAGTGGTTGTAGGTCCGTTGTGTCATTTGGGACTTGTCTGCAAAATTTCATGTCGTTCCGGGTTGTTTTGATAGGTTTCGACGCGAGTCTTGATATTTGGAGTTTTGAAAATTTCTAAGTTTGATTTTTGGTTTGATTCGTCATTTTGGTGTTAGTTTGTGTGTTTTGAAACCTCGAGCGAGTCCGTGTTAGGTTATATGACTTGTGTGTGTGTTTGGACGGGTTCCCGAGGGCCTCAGGCGTGTTTCGGATAGGCTACGGGTCATTTTTCCTCATTTTTCCACTGCTGATACTGGTTTCTAGTTTCCTTCTATGCGATCGCATAGATGAAGCCGCGATCGCATAGAGTTATTTTTGGGTCACCCAGTTTTGTTCAGTGCGATCGCATTGAAGCATCCGCAATCACAGAAGTACATCTCCCTCTTCATCATGATCGCACAGTGAACCTGCGTTCGCATAGTTCCCAGTTCTCATTATCCGCGTTCGAATTCGTGTTGCCGCGAACACATAGCACAATTAGGCCAGAAACATTTTCCTTATCCGCGATCGCAATGTTAGCTCCTCGATCGCATAGAAGCTTTTGGCCAGCCCTTCCCTTCCTCTTCGCGATCGCATCAAATTGTCTGTGATCTCGATGCTTTAAACCCCTGGGCAGATTATATAATTCCAAAAACGAGGGTTAAGCCATTTTAAAGATATTTTGAGTTCTAGAGCTCGGTTTTGGGCGATTCCTTGAGGGATTTTCACACTAATCTAATGGGTAAGTGTTCTTCCACTAGAATTTAATATATTTCATGAATTAGTTCTTATTTTTATCATTTAATTCGTGTTTTGGGTTGAAGAAACTTGGATTTTCGAAAGAAAATTTCTAATTGAAAATTCATGATTTGAATAACCAAACGACATCGGATTTGGATATATTTGGTATGGTTGAACTCATATCGGAATGGGTAAACGGAATTTGTGAAATTTGTCGGGTTCCGAGGTGTGGGCCCGGGGGTCGACTTTTGGGTCGATTTTTATAAATTAGTAAAGATTGAAACTTTATTATTCGGAACCATTCCTTATACGTGTTATGTGCATTTTGAAGTTGTTCTAGTTGGTTTTGAGCCGTCCGGAGGTCTTTCCTCCCGAGAAGTCTACTTTTGAGTATTTCGGTGGTCGTCTTTGAGGTAAGTATCTTGCCTAACCTTGTGTGAGGGAACTACCCCTAGGATTGAGTCTTATTTGTTGATTACCGTCCGTGTATGCGAGGTGACGAGTGCGTACTCGGACTTATGTGCAATTAGATTGCCCTTCTAGGATTTTAGGTCCTTATATTCCCCGCGTATGAACTGCAAATTGTTATATCTCGATCCTTGATTTCTAGCTTCGTCTCTCCTTGTTAAATTAGAAGTTGATTGCTTGGTGTTTCCTTGCTTCTTATTTGCAGACCTTGCTTTTCTTACCGTTACGCTATAGTTTTTCTTCATACTCTGCTTATTTGATTAAGATTAGTATGATCTCGCCCCATAATTGTTTAGAAGTATTGGAATATCTATACCTTGGTGTCAAGCATGCCCGTGAGTCGTATATCGTGATTACGTGATCCTCCTCCCTTAAGTTCTACTTAGGGTTAATTGGGTAATTTTCTATGTTGGTGATATTACTTAGGGGTTGCCTACCTATTGAATACTCATTCGAGTTGAGTTTATTCGATAAATTTAATTGCCTAAGTGCGATTGGTTATAGCTGATTCCCTTGCCGGGATGATTTGGTTTTCTTTGGTTGTGAATTTGGATGCATGGAATCGTTGACATATTTGCCTTGCTTTCTCCTCGTTATGCTACTTTCCTTGTGCTTGGTATTCTTTTCAGTGGCTATTTCTTATGAGTGAGTTTTACCATTCTGGTGATTTAATTCCTTGTATTTGATTGTTCATCGCACCCTGCATTTTGTTTGTTGTTCTTATGCCTTTTGTGGCATTGTATGCTGTTCTGTCGCATTCTGGTTGTTTTTCCCTGTACTGCATTGCATATTCAAATTGGAACTACGGACTGAGATCCGGGAGCTTTCCCCCTGTACTTCATCGCATATTTAAATTGGGACTACGAACTGAGATCCGGGAGCTTTCCCCCTGTACTGCATCGCATATTTAAATTGGGACTAAGGACTGAGATCCGGGAGCTTTATCCCTGTACTGCATCGCATATTTAAATTAGGACTACGAACTGAGATTCGGGAGATTTCCCCCTGTACTGCATTGCATGACAAATTCCGAGCTACGGACTTAGTTCCGGATAGGTTACCATTGATGAGATTGGATTGAAAGATATACATATACATATATATATATATATATACATATGTGTTTTGAAAAGTATTTGTCTTGCAGAAAAGTGATATTTGAAAAAGTAGTATTTGGGAAAGTATATTTGAACAAATGATATTTGAAAGGGCAGTATTTGGGGAAGTATATTTTGACAAATGATATTTGGAAAAGCAGTATTTGGGAAAGTATATTTGGACAAATGATATTTGGAAAAGCAGTATTTGGGAAAGTATATATGAACACCACGTATTTTGAAGGAACTATGCTTTAAAGATTCCTCTTTAAAAAGATATAAATATACATTCAGAGAAATTATGTTTCAAAGAAGTTTCCTTATTTCCGAAATGATTATATTTTCAAAACTTTCAAATCTTAACTCACGATTTAAATGTTTTCACTCGACGTTTTTACCAGCTCTATTGAGTTTATTGGTTTAAGCCTGATATGAAGAAATTGATATAATGATAGGTTGTTAATGCTTATTGGGTTGTGAATTCGACTTTGGCTTGACATTTCTTATGTTCTCTTTGCGTATTTCTACTTTGTTGCTATAAATCATATTTGCTGAATTTTCTTCCGTATTATTCTATCTTACTGTTTATTTCAGCGAAAATCTTTAGATAGACATTACGTTTCGGTCATCATCTTCATACTTATGCCTTTTTCTTATTAGACCAGTAGGGTCTTGACTAGTCCTCGTCACTACTTCACCGAGGTTAGTCTTGATACTTACTGGGCACCGCTGTGGTGTACTCATACTACTCTTCTGTGCATTTTTGTTTGCACAGATCCAGGTATTGGCCGTTAGTAGCTGCATGGATCACCGTTGATGAGGAGACTCAAGGTAAACCTATTGCTGCGTTCGTAGGTTTCGGAGTCACCTTCCAGTTTATCTCCAATTGTACTTATTCATTTCTAGACAGTTGTATTTAGATTTTGTAGAAAGAATTCGTAGAGCTTATGACTTGTATTTACCGGGTTTTGGGAAATTGTAAATTTTGTTAAGATTTCATATCGAGACTGCTATATTTCCTTTATTATATTTGTTGTTCAATGAAATGTTAGGCTTACCTAGTCCCTAAGACTAGGTGCCATCACGGTACCCAACGGAGGAAAAATTGGGTCGTGACAAGTTGGTATCAGAGCTCTAGGTTCATAGGTGCTACGAGTCATAAGCGGGTTCAGTAGAGTCTTACGGATCGGTACGGAGACGTCTGTACTTATCTTCGAGAGGCTACAGAACTACTAGGATGATTTCACTTCCTTCATTCCTATCGTGCGAGTTCATTGATCTTGAAGTTTGAAGTTATCATTCCATTCTCTCACCAATGGCGAGGACGCGAACTGCGGTACCTGATGACGTTACCTGCGGCAAGCATCGCAAGGGTCAGAGACAGAGACCGACGAGGAGCACGTGTCACAGTTAAGATGCCTACCAGAACGACCGTTGAAGAGCCGCCAGCAATTCTAGTTGGGGAAAACCAAGTATTGGAGGTGCCTATTGTTACTCTAGACTTCAGAGACCGGGGTTATAGCTTTGAGTATAATTGGTATATCGACTCAAGCGGGATTGATCCTAGTGCACCAGCTACTTCACAGATCTGAGAGGAGTTCGGACTCCCACCGTCTACACTCTAGAGCAGCAAGACCATGTGGGTCAGGTTCCAGCTGTCATGGCAGCACAACATGTGGTTTCCATTCAGCCCGTAGTTAGAGCAGCAACATCGGAAGAAGAACACCTTGAGAATTTAAAGGTACAGGAAATACCACCCTCCTATCTTTCAGTGAATTGGTGACAGATGATGCCAGGGTTTTCTGGGGGAGTGCCACTATATTCTTCGTACTTCAGGTATTGTGGGGACGAGAAGGATTGCTTTTGTCACGTCTCAGATTCAGAGTAGTGGGCTTGTCAGTAGTGGTGGGCACATGAGTGGAGTAGCCCAGCCAAGTCAGTTTCACTTGCATGGATTCAGGTCCCAGAGATGCCATTGAGGGAGTTGCACCCAGTCCCTCCGAGATGCAGGCCGCACGGAGTTTGAGCAGTTGCGTCAGGGCGCTATGTCACTATTAGAGTACGTCGTCGGATTCAGTGAGTTGGCCAGGTATATACCTCGCTTGGTTACATCAGTTAGGAGGCACATAGGCCGGAGAGATATACTGGTCTTTATTGGAGGCAGAGTACGATACGGTAGAGGTTTGTGGATAAACCAGTTCAGTTTGCATTATCAGCTTCGCATGAGAGTTTTCATGTACTCATGGGTTTCAGAGTATTCGTATTGTATGGTTCCCACAGCCATGTCGGCAGAGGGATTGTTTCAGTGGGGAGATGATAACCTCAGGGTGAGAGATTGCTCTAGGATTCAGGTAGGTGTGTTATGGCAGGGCATTCAGGTGTGTGGAGGGCGCCCAAGAGGGGGAGGCCTGACCCGTCAATATGTTTCATATAGCAGGCTATAGAGCGTTGTGCCAGGTATCATCACTCAGGATTGTTTTAATGTGCTACAGAGGGGCACTAATCGTATTGCATTATAGTTCCGCTGGTCGGGACGAGTTCCCTTATTCGTTGTTTCTTTTATGAGTGAGTTTCATGTTTTGCACTCCATTTTGTGTTACTCCTGTTGGGAAATTCTATGAGTAGTAGATGTGTCTACCGTCGTTTTATTCATCTTTGCTAATGATGAAACCAGAGGTGAGTCCGTATTATTCATTATGGTGAACTTCATATGATTTTTCCTGAGTACTTTGTTTACTGGTTGTGATTTGATACACCATTGAGATGTGAGCTTAGTTAGTATTGTGACTCCTATCAACTGAGATGAGTTAAGGGAGAGATTTCAATTGGCATGATATGTTTTCAATATGTGATTTAGAGTTGAGGTCGAGGTCCTCGTGATATTTGTGATTTGATATATTTAGACCGGGCTGAGTACCGCGGTAGAAATTCTTACTAGGATGGAATCCTTGTGATTGCTCATATGCTTTGTTTCTTCCTTGTTATATTGCTGTGGTAAGTCAATATTGATAGAGAGTTATGCCTATGGGCTTGTTTGATAGTCCTTTATATGTCTCTCTCTTCATATTCATTCATTTTCGTTATGTGCTTCTTTAGTTTTGGTTTGCGGGATGTGTGTCGGGTAGTGTTAGCTATGGATTAGTGATTTGGGTGCCTAATAATGATGTCTTGGTGTTTATTGCTTCCTTACCAGTATTATGGGGTTGGAGCGGAGTTCTTCCACATGTGGGGGTGTTGCCAAGGTTGAGTTGATTTCGGGCAATTATGGTGATCAGAAGTGCTATTTGAACCTATTTGCGATGAGCTATATTGCGTGGTCGTGCCTTATGGGTATAAGCATGAGTTAATGCGGCTGTTTAAGTCCAATGCCGGATATGGATTCAAGATCGAACCTTTTGGAAATGAGTATAGGGTGAGGAACTGAGGTATGAGGCTTATCGGTGGTGATAAGAAGGCTAAATTACAGTTGTGATGGTGTCGTCAGGCTTACATAGGTTGGGGTGACGTGGGATCACCTGCGGGTGTGTGTTGGAAGTGTGCAATCAGTGATTGGATGAATTCAAGGTGGATCTTGGCACGTTCGAGGACGAATATTTGTTTTAAGAGGGGGAGAATGTAACAACCCGACCGGTCGTTTTGAGAATTTAAGCTCCGTTCGGTGGGATAAGGTCATAAGCAACTTCACATTGTGTATATCGACCTGTGTGCGTGGTTAGAATCAGTTACCGGATAATCCGGAGTCGAATTAGGAGAAAATTTTCAGTTTTGGAAGCTTAAGTGATGAAAGTTAACCGGAGGTTTGACTTATATGTAAACGATCTCGGAATGAGTTTTGGTTAATGTCAACAGCTTCGTATGATGATTTTGGACTTAGGCGTGCGTCCGAAATTGGATTTGGAGGTCCGTAGGGTGATTTGAAGTAATTTGGCGAAGGTTAGAATTTTGGCATTTCTGGCCGATAGGTGAAATTTTGATATCGGGCTCGGAATGGATTTCTGAGAGTGGCTGTAGGCCCTTTGTGTCATTTGGGACTTGTCTGCAAAATTTCATGTCGTTCCGGGTTGTTTTGATAGGTTTCGACGCGAGTCTTGATATTTGGAGTTTTGAAAATTTCTAAGTTTTATTTTTAGTTTGATTCGTCATTTTGGTGTTAGTTTGTGTGTTTTGAAACCTCGAGCGAGTCCGTGTTAGGTTATATGACTTATGTGTGTGTTTGGACTGGGTCCCAGGGGCCTCTGGCGTGTTTCGGATAGGCTACGGGTCATTTTTCCTCATTTTCCACTGCTGATACTGGTTTCTGGTTTCCTTCTATGCGACCGCATAGATGAAGCCGCGATCGCATAGAGTTATTTTTGGGTCGCCCAGTTTTGTTCAATGCGATTGCATTGAAGCATCCGCGATCACTGAAGTACATCTCCCTCTTCATCGCGATCGCACAGTGAACCTGCGTTCCCATAGTTCCCAGTTCTCATTCTCCGCGTTCGCATTCGTGTTGCCGCGAACACATAGCACAATTAGGCCAGCAACATTTTCCTTATCCGCGATCACATAGAAGCTTTTGGCCAGCCCTTCCCTTCCTCTTCGCGATCGCATCAAATTGTCTGCGATCGCGATGCTTTAAACACCTGGGCAGATTATATAATTCCAAAAACGAGGGTTAAGCCATTTTAAAGATATTTTGAGTTCTAGAGCTCGGTTTTGGGCGATTCCTTGGGGGATTTTCACACTAATCGAATGGGTAAGTGTTCTTCCACTAGAATTTAATATATTTCATGAATTAGTTCTTATTTTTATCATTTAATTCGTGTTTTGGGTTGAAGAAACTTGGGTTTTTGAAAGAAAATTTCTAAATTAAAAATTCATGATTTGAATAACCAAACGACATCGGATTTGGATATATTTGGTATGGTTGAACTCGTATCGGAATGGGTAAACGGAATTTGTGAAATTTGTCGGGTTCCGAGGTGCGGGCCCGGGGGTCGACTTTTGGGTCGATTTTTATAAATTAGTAAAGATTGAAACTTTATTATTCGGAACCATTCCTTATACGTGTTATGTGCATTTTGAAGTTGTTCTAGTTGATTTTGAGCCGTCCGGAGGTCTTTCCGCCCGAGAAGTCTACTTTTGAGTATTCCGGTGGTCGTCTTTGAGGTAAGTATCTTGCCTAACCTTGTGTGGGGGAACTACCCCTAGGATTGAGTCTTATTTGTTGATTGCAGTCCGTGTATGCGAGGTGACGAGTGCGTACTCGGACTTATGTGCAATTAGATTGCCTTTATAGGATTTTAGGTCCTTATATTCCCCGCGTATGAACTGCAAATTGTTATATCTCGATCCTTGATTTCTAGCTTCGTCTCTCCTTGTTAAATTAGAAGTTGATTGCTTGGTGTTTCCTTGCTTCTTATTTGCAGACCTTGCTTTTCTTACCGTTACGCTATAGTTTTTCTTCATACTCTGCTTATTTGATTAAGATTAGTATGATCTCGCCCCATAATTGTTTAGCAGTAATTGGAATATCTATACCTTGGTGTCAAGCATGCCCGTGAGTCGTATATCGTGATTACGTGATCCCCCTCCCTTAAGTGCTACTTAGGATTAATTGGGTAATTTTCTATGTTGGTGATATTACTTAGGGGTTGCCTACCTATTGAATACTCGTTCGAGTTGAGTTTATTCGATAAAGTTAATTGCCGAAGTGAGATTGGTTATAGCTGATTCCCTTGCTGGGATGATTTGGTTTTCTTTGGTTGTGAATTTGGATGCATGGAATCGTTGACATATTTTCCTTGCTTTCTCCTCGTTATGCTACTTTCCTTGTGCTTGGTATTCCTTTCAGTGTCTATTTCTTATGTGTGAGTTTTACCGTTCTGGTGATTTAATTCCTTGTATTTGATTGCTCATCGCACCCTGCATTTTGTTTGTTGTTCTTATGCCTGTTGTGGCACTGTATGCTGTTCTGTCACTTTCTGGTTGTTTTTCCCTGTACTGCATTGCATATTTAAACTGGAACTACGGACTGAGATCCGGGAGCTTTCCCCATGTACTCCATCGCATATTTAAATCGGGACTAAGGACTGAGATCCGGGAGCTTTCCCCCTGTACTGCATCGCATATTTAAATTGGGACTAAGGACTGATATCCGGGAGCTTTCCCCCTGTACTGCATCGCATATTTAAATTGGGACTACGGACTGAGATCCGGGAGCTTTCCCTATGTACTGCATTGCATGACAAATTCTGAGTTACGGACTGAGTTCCGGAGAGGTTACCATTGATGAGATTGGATTGAAAGATATACATATATATATACATATGTATTTTGAAAAGTATATGTCTTGCAGAAAAGTGATATTTGAAAAAGCAGTATTTGGGAAAGTATATTTGAACAAATGATATTTTAAAGGGCAGTATTTGGGGAAGTATATTTTGACAAACGATATTTGGAAAAGCAGTATTTGGGAAAGTATATTTGGAAAAGCAGTATTTGGGAAAGTATATATGAACACCACGTATTTTGAAGGAACTATGCTTTAAAGATTCCTTTTTAAAAAGATATAAATATACATTCAGAGAAATTATGTTTCAAAGAAGTTTCCTTATTTCCGAAATGATTATATTTTCAAAACCTTCAAATATAAACTCACGATTTAAATGTTTTCACTTGACGTTTTTACCAGCTCTATTGAGTTTATTGGTTTAAGCCTGATATGAAGAAATTGATATAGTGATAGGTTGTTAATGCTTATTGGGTTGTGACTTCGACTTTGGCTTGACATTTCTTATGTTCTCTTTGCGTATTTCTACTTTGTTGCCGTAGATCGTATTTGCTGAATTTTCTTCCGTATTATTCTATCTTACTGTTTATTTCAGCGAAAATCTTTTGATAGACATTACGTTTCGGTCATCATCTTCATACTTATGCCTTTTTCTTATTAGACTAGTGGGGTCTTGACTAGTCCTCGTCACTACTTCACCGAGGTTAGTCTTGATACTTACTAGGCACAGATGTGGTGTGCTCATACTACTCTTATGTGCATTTTTGTTTGCACAGATCCAGGTATTGACCGTTAGTAGCTGCATGGATCACCGTTGATTAGGAGATCCAAGGTAAACCTGCTGATGCGTTCGTAGATTTCGGAGTCACCTTCCAGTTTATCTCCAACTGTACTTATTCATTTCTAGACAGTTGTATTTAGATTTTTTAGAAAGAATTCGTAGAGCTTATGACTTGTATTTACCGGGTTTTGGGAAATTGTAAATTCTGTCAAGATTTCATATCGAGACTGCTATATTTCCTTTATTATTATTGTTGTTCAATGAAACGTTAGGTTCACCTAGTCCCTAAGACTAGGTGCCATCACGGTACCCAATGGAGGGAAAATTGGGTCGTGACACTATTATCTAACTAACTACAGTCTTTTTGTGGATTATTATCAAGTGATTAAAAGCATTAGGGTTGCAACTTACTCCTAGGCGAGTAACTAATGGGGTCTAAAATCGAGGATAAACTTGTGAATTATGGGCAAATGACTTAACCTCATACTAAATTACTCACCCAACACCTCTCGGTAATTTGGGTGACTTTGCCCGAATTGGCTTTCTCAAGCCCAATTGGGTGTTTCAACAAATCAAATGAAATGCCTCAAGTCGGGTGTAACTATCTCTAGTATCCACCCTTTTATTGGGGCTATCAATCTCTTAAGTTCACTCCAATACCTTGTTAGCCTATTTACCTTGACTTGGGTCATCTCTCTCAAGAATAACCCTAGTTATGAAGGCATGAAATAGTGTTTGCAACCACTAGTTCTGGGAATTAAGCATGAAATAGACTAAAAATCAAACACCCAATCACAAATTCATCCTAAATTAGAACACGCATTAGTTACCCACACTAGGGTTGGGTCACAACCCTAGCTTGAGGGTCTAGCTACTCATTTTTAAAGAAGAGACTAAGATAGATGATGAAATTAAACCCATAAATGTTGATTACAAGAAGAAAATCTAAGAAGTATTGTAGAATCTAAGCTAAAATTACTCAAAACAGAATAAAAGCACTATTCACGAGCTCACTCTAACGTCTGATGCCCTAAAAATGAGAAAAAGTTATATTTATACTACGCTGAAAATATTGGACAAAATTTCCCCTACGGAGATTTTGCTCCCAGCGGAATTCTGAGCGCTCCAGCGGATTGGCTTATGCTGCAGCGGAAGAATAATCGTTGCAGCGTTTCTGGACCTGGGCACTCTTCTGAAATTCCATTCCTCTCCCAGCGAAATATTGCAGCGCTGCAGCGGCTCTTGAAAGCACATCAGCGGAATAATACTGCTGACCGCGTTAGTGTGCAAATCCCAAATTGATGACTCTTTGATCTTGTATATCCGCTCCCAGTGGATTTTTAAACGCTGCAGCAGCTGGGAAAGCGCTGCAGCGGAATTATAGAGCGGACAACGGCTTGGCTTGGTCTAAAAACAGACTCTCTGAAGTTTTGAACCGGGGCAACAGATGGAATTTCGCTGCAGCGAAGTGACAACCGCTGCAGCGGAATATTGGCGCTCTCAGCGCTTCTGCTGGGTCCTGGGACAATGCAAATTTTGCTTCTCTTTGAGTCATTTTAAGTCAATATCTTCAATTCAACTCAATTCCTGCAATTTAAACAACTTGCATCAAATTTTGGGAGTGTCTTAATACAATTTTGCCTCAAAACTTAAGAAAGCGAGAGTAAATAATAGGTACGAATCCCAAGTTATCAACTCCCCCAAGCTTAAGTCTTTGCTTGTCCTCAAGCAAACAAGATAGCTTCCACTTCCATAAACAAAAGAAAAAAGTATTTCAGCTGTTCAAGTGTGACTTCATCAAGCTTTAATTGGGACTAACAATCACCCTCAACACAAATTCATTATTGACAAAATTATGCAATGATTTTCTTAGCTCACAAGATCTAATGTGACACCAAAGCTTCAAGAGTTGACTCAATTCATCAAAGAGCTTCCCTCTTTCACCTAAATCACTGTGGATCCCAAAATCTTTCTCTTTTACTCTCCATTGGCTTATCTCACCATATAGAATGTACTCTCAGAATTGGGCTTATCAAGGGGTGCTCTCTTCACTCTCAAAAGAATGCCACAAGTCCGGCTTTAAGTACCATAGGCTTGCCCCTCGTGTAAATCACCACTAATATAAGCTCACTCAACTTGAGATCTTATAGGGCTTTAACGGGATGCAATGAAGGCTTTTTGGATCAAATTTGGACATGATGAACTACGATAGAACATCTTTCCTTAAGCACTTCCAATTTTTCACATTTCGGCTCATGTTTTTTCTTGACACTTTGAGTCATACACTCTTCCTTGGGGAAACTTAGAGAGACTCATTGTCGCTATTTCTTTACTTGAAGCTCACTTTTCTCCCTTTTTCTTTCTTTTCCATCATTCCAATCCTTTTCAACTTTGATTTATTGATTCCTTCCAACCCTTTGCTTTTATTTTTGACTTATTTTGCTTTTCAACCATTTCATTGGCCTTTTCTTTTATGACAATCTCTTTCATCACTATGAATTCCCTCGTATCTCCCCCCAAACTTATGCTTTTGACTGTTATTCATCATGAGTACTCAAGGAAAGAATGGGTGCCAAGAGTGGGTCATTAGAGGACGGGTGAAGGTTTTTAATATGGTTTTCGAACAAATAGGCTAGGCTCAAAAGGGGTTGACTAAGGATCTTGTTATAGTAGGCTATGGAAGTTTTTCAATTTCAACAGAGAATCAAGGAAGGCCTACGATCATTTCACAAGTCGAGCTAACTTAAGATTTCGCCTAGAAAAATACTTGGGGCAAGTTCTAGACTTTCAGGCACGGCACTCGGGATATGTAATTCAAACCTCACCTCTCAAACCTATGGATCGTTAAAGAGCATAGAGTCGGGGGCCCACAACAACCTCGGTTTAGATTGAACACTCACATATGGTTATATGCATCACTTGACGACAGTTTTAGTCAACTCAAGACTCTAAGGGTCATAGTTAGAACTAGGCTCATTTGTAACTTGTCTCTAACCATCAGGTTAAAGGTAAGTATGTTGGTGCCAAGTGAAGCTTATTCGAGTCACATTTTCCATACTACCAAAACAAAGGAAAACAAAAACAAAAGCGAAAAACAAACGCAATCCCTTAGGAAGGTCGTCACACCATCCGTCGTAGGGAAGAGACACCCGGTTCGCACAATTTCCACCCTTGGAAAGAATCGTGGCCTTAAGAAAACCAGGGGCTTATTGATAACGCAAAAAGTAAAGAAGAAGCTATAAATTCAAAAAGAAGCTACTAAATGAAATAAGAAGTTAAACTATAAATGGAAAACTAAAGAAGTTATAAAGTAAAAATACGAAGAGTAGAAATGAATATGTACAATAGGGGATTAAGACGAATATACATTAAGAGGGGAATGAATATATACATAATAAGGCAAACCGAATATATACATACCAAAAGTAAAACAAACTAAAGGTACGGTAGCAGTGGTTGGAGTAGGGTCCTGTGGCTGTGAGGAGGTCTTTGAATCACCAATTAGAGGCCACCCCCTCCAACAAGAACTAGCATTGTCCTCAATTCTAAATTCCCAAAAATATAGAACAGGGAAAAGGGGTGAGAGAGAGTAAAAGAAAACGCCCTATGATGCCTCTGTCTCCATGGGGTCAGGATCAGCAGTAGAAGAAGGTATAGTAGCAGTGGTTGGAGTAGGGTCCTGTGGCTGTGAGGAGGTCTCTCCCTCTGGCTCATCAAGCTGAATCTCCATATCATTAGTCTGCGGGATGACTCCTCTGCGAACTGGGGCTCATGTAAGCTCCGGCTCTTCAACCTGTGCAGCCTGATCAGTGGGTGCTGGTCTCCTATCAACAAATCAAGGGGGATGTCCCCCGCCGCTGTGAGCTTCGCGACCTCCTTCTTCAAATCAGCTTGCGTCGTTTGCATCTCCACCTGAACCTTCTTCATATCATCCTGGGACTTCGTCATCTTCTTCACAGATTTCCTCAAAGAGTGAATCTCATTCCCGTGCTTATCCAGGGTGTCACGCCCCAACCTCGGGGAGCGTGACCGGTGCTCAACCGAGTGGACCCGGTCGAACAAGCCTTTCAAGCGTATCCCACCCGACTCACTTATATTCAAACAAAGGAACACCTCATCATTTATTAACCCAGGGAGAAGTTAAATTACATAAACATACATGCGTTGCTAGTTCAGTTTTCCTGTCATCCATTATGCAATAATCAAACTTCCAACAACACATTTCAAACTATGATTAAGAGGAATAAGATTTCACATACAATAGGTCTTTACAACATCCCGGATACCCATACATGACCCACGCAAACGTCTACAGAGCCTCTATAGATACAAAAGACAAATACGACTGTGCTGGTGACAAGGCCCCGGCAATACCTCAAAATTTAGTGACTTTAACCAAAGAAGTACAACATATACTACACATGACCCCGGGAGGAAGCGGGGCTCACCAAATATGCTAGGAGGATAGAGAACGAGGGCACCACTATCGGCGATCAACGTTGTCTGCAATAGAACCACATACATCCATTCAAAGATGTAGTGCCCCCGTAAAAAGGGACGTTAGTACCATCAAATAGTACTAGTATGTATGAACAAACTCTACTCTAAGTAGAACAATCAGTAAATAAGTAGAAAGGTAGTTAGGGAAATCAAATAATGTTGCACAGAATTAGGAGGGACACAAACAAGAGTCTCATGGTTTCTTATTTCGTTTTTCCATATTTTCGGTTAATATTCCTTTAAATCCAAGTACCATAATTTTACAATGCCACCATGTCTTTTACACGGAGTCTGGTCTCGGCCCGACCGTCTAAGCCATCCCAAGTGAGACATCACCAACATCATGATATATATTCATTTTTTCGATGTAAATGCCACCATGAGTACAACATGGAGTCCGATCTCGGCCCGATCGGCTAAGCCATCTCACTTGAATCAGTGAGACATATCCAACATCATATGTTCGATGCAAATACCACCATGTGTACCTCATGGAGCCCGATCTCGGCCTGATCGGCTAAGCCATCTCACTTTGGGAAATAACCATATCAATTTAATTATTCGGTTCACATTCCCTTCCAATCATTTATCACACAATCCTTGGCACTTGGATATATTTTTTAATTTGAGTCACATTCCCCTCTTTTAACCATTCAATAGCATCATCCTTCATATTAACGAGTACCAACATATAATGAATTTGTACACGTAAACAAGGAGCATGACAATCATAATTCACATTGTCAAGTAGCATAGTAACATGGTAAACAACTTAGAACAACTTGGGAACAGGAATTTTCCAACTTAACACATTGAGACAATCAATTTTCATAGAATCAAGCAAGGAACTCATACCAAATGCCTGGACACTGAGGAGATGATTCTACAAAGATTAAAGTTAGCCATACATACCTTGACTGGGTCTTATACCTAATTCCTACGATGATTTCCGGAATCTGTTAGCCCCTTCAATATATGTGACAAAATAACACAATCGAATCTTAATTAGGAATTTGATCATAGACCTAGCTCAATTGAGCATTACACTTCCATTATGAACTTGCTAAGGTCCCATCCCTCATTTCTTTCTATTTTTACCTTTACTTACCCTCACATAGTCTAGAATCCCACGCATGCAAGGTCCCTATACTTACCTCCAAGAACTATTTTACCCATGGCCCATTTTAGCAATAATAATGGAATTTAAAGTTGGTGCAGTAAAACTTACCTCTTTGAGTGAAGAAAATTGAACCCTATTTGATCATTCCCAAGCCCTTGGTGGTGATTGTGGATTAATCTTGATGATAGGGGAAGCTTCTTTCACATTAGGACCTCTCTCCCTCACTTTATAAAGTCAGAAAATAGTTTAAAATGGTTGTGAAAGTGTCTTATATTGATCTGGGGTCGGGTTAAGAAGTTAGAAAATAGGCTGCCCCGACTCAATTATGTGCGACCGCAAAACAAAAATTCGGCCCGCAAACCTGCCGCGAAAATGGCCTCAACTGGGTGAAAAAATAAAAACAAATTGTCCGAGTATGCGGCCATTATGCGGCCCGCATACCTGTTCTGCGGTCGCATAATGCGCTGCAGAACTCCCCTTGCAAAACTCCAAGGTAGATATGAGATGGATTATGCGGTCCGCATATCAGATATACGATCGCATTTTGGGCCGCATAATCACCCTCAAATTGGTGAGTAATCTGACTCACTCTGCGACCATTATGCGGTCTGCATAGTGGTTCTGCGACTGCATAGTGGACCGCAGATTTACATCCTTTTGCGAATTTTTTTCCTCTAAGTCCGTAGGGTACTTTCAATCCAAAAAGTCCGAACCGACATAGGAATATAACTGGGCATCATTTTGGCTACGAATTTTACGAGTCCTTACGCAGGGTCTCCATAATCTTTTTCTTGTTATCAACCAGGCACTTCAATGTTTCCTCTAGTGTAGGAGGCAGTGAAATCTGTGCTGGAGCTGACTGAGCTGCAACAGTGGTAGAAAGGTCAGTGAGCTTAGAAGAAGCTACCTGCAGCTAGTTGGTGATACAAACTAGAGTCTGAGACACCCTCAAGGCAGTCTGAGAGTATGTGGAAGATGTAGGCACTGGGACTGTAATGTCAATGGAAGGACCTGAGGAAGACTACGGGACAGTAGCAATAGTGGGCCCCTCAACAACAGTGGAACCCTCGGCAGCAACGGAAGGCTCAGCAGTAGTGGAAGTACGAGGAGCAACAGATATGGTAGATTTCCCTTTTGCCTTAGGGTTGTCCGGACCTTTAGACTATACCATGAAAAATCTGATTTCGGCCTCACTATCACATCAAAGTCCCTTCCCTCAACTTCCATGTCCCTAAAATACATGGTTAGGAAGTTTGGAAAGGGATAAAAGGCTTCATTTCTATGCACTATCCGGTCAATAACCCTGGCCATGATATTCCCGACATTAATCGGGATGCCATCCATAATTGCTCCAACAATCAGGGCCCGAGAGAGGGGCAAGTCACTGTCATGAAGAATGGGATGTATCTGGCTGCAAACAAAGGTTGCCCATCCCTTGGCCTAGAAGCTGAGTGTGTTCCTGTAGATGGTGGATCCTGCAGTCAACCAAGCTGGAGTGGTCCCCGGTATAGCAATAACAGAAGCCAACCAAGGACAAGCCAGATCTCCCAAGGCTACTTTCTCCTGGTAGCGGGTCTTATCTTCATTAACGAAGCCACCATAGTCATTGAACGCCCTCTCATTATACAAGATCTTCTTGTTTCGAACCTGGGAAAAGATATGTATCCCTTTTTTGTGGACCATATTAGCATAAAACTCCTTCACAACATACTCATTGGCATCCTCAACTTTGCTAGTGAAGAAACCCTACCCCACTCTTTTCTCAAATTGCGTCCTTACATTGGGGTTGTGAGGTAGGACATCCTTAAAAATGAAGGGCCTGTCAAACCTCCTTTTTACTACCCCGGGAAGGGTATAAGGGATTTTTTTCCAATTAAAGTGACAATCGAAACGGGATTATTTTATTTAAAATTCAGAGTCGCCACTTGGGATAGTTTATGGTGTCCCAAGTCACCTGTTTAAATCCCGAATCGAGGAAAGATTGACTCTGTTTTACAGTCCGCGAACATAGAAATCCGGGTAAGGAATTCTGTTAACCCGAGAGAAGGTGTTAGGCATTCCCGGGTTCCGTGGTTTTAGCACGGTCGCTCAACTATTATTATTGGCCTATTTATCTAATTTTAAAACATTGCTTGAAACCTATGTGCATTTTATTCCTTTTAAACCGCTTTTAATAATCCAATTGTTATACAACTAATTATTTGATTACACATTGAGAATCATGTCACGGGAACCGTACCCACGACCTACAACGCGTTTATTTTAATTATTTGAAATTAGGGGCCGAGTCACGCCAGCGTGCACCCGAATTTTGGAGTTACGTATCTATGACTATGCTACGGGAGCCGTACTCATAGTCACGATAATTTATCATTTAACTATTTAATAGTTGAGTCACGCCAACGTGCACTCGAAATGTGACCTACGGTTTGCCTACCCAATGTTGACGGCTTAAGCATGCTACTAACGAATTCAAAATAAGATAAACAAAATAAATAAGAGCAAAATAACCACCTAAGGTCCAATTTCTTTTCATGTACAAAAATTAACTCCCATGACTCGTATGTATATCAAGCATTCAATCAATGTTAAGTAACGGAAACGGCCTCCAAATATCATAACCAAAGAAAGGATGAAAAACGAAAAGTAAAAGTGATGGGAAAGTTCTGCACCTAAAACAAGATATTAGCTTAATACTAGCCAAAAATTGAGGCCAAAAGGACGTCACTAAGCAACATAAGCAGCAAATCAAGCAATTCATCAAACAATTAACTTTTAATTGAAAAAAAAAAACTTCCATGACAGAAATCAATAGTCAAATAGAGATCTCTCAAAATTAATCAACAAAGCAATATCAACAAGAAATCACATATATGAGTCAAGAGTGGGTAAACAAATTGAGAAGAGATAGGAATAGACCTCAGTGTAGCTGAAAATAATTATTCCACTGCTTTTAACTCAAAAATATATCGAACCGTGGACGGGAAACTTGAATTGGCACCGGAAAACCGAAACCCCTCTTAACATCTTTGAAATCCTCGTTTGCTTTGTTTTCGATTTACGAAACCCTTTTGTTTCCAAATCTAAAATTCAATTTTGAATCAAGAAATATATTTCAAATACTTTTCTTTATTTTAAAAGTGAATGAATGGCGAGTGGAGGACGTGTGATTCGAGAGTTATGTGAATGCGAATTTCCAGTGTGTGACCATGTGTGTGGAGTTACGGTGGCGGCTCTTTTGCTGGCGGATGACAGCGGGGAGTTTTAAGAAGAGGGGTTAGCGGCTGGTGGTGTTTGGAGAGGAGAAGGTCTGGTGGGGGGCGCGCTCGGAGGCGTGACAGCTTGCTGCTGCCTCAGGCGACGGGAGGGGTGTTTTGGCGGGGAGAGTGGTCTTGTGTGTAGAGGAGACACCTGGGAGCTAGGAGCTGGAGGAGATGACTGCCGGATTTCCGACAAGTTTGCGTGAAGGGAGCGAGAGGTTGAGGGTGGAGCTCCGGCGGCGCAGGTTGAGGGCATTCAGGAGGAGGGAGGCCGGCGGTGGCCTGTGTGGGGAGGGGTTGGCGGCTCTTTTTTTGGCAGTGAAGATGATGGTCCCCTCCCTTGTGTCTGTCATCCCCTATTTCTAATGTTAGGGTATTAGTTAGGTTAATGGGTATTGGGCTAAGGGGAGTGGGCTTGGGAATTGGGTTGGGTCAAAGTCTTGTTGGATTTTAGTTTTGGACTAGGAAGACTAGAAAAATATAATGTGTTTATAAAATAAAACCTACTCTTAATTAATTAAATATATTACTAAAATAAAACTAAATATTAAGAATGAAAATATTTTTGCAATTTTCATTTTTGTGCTTAAGATAAAGGAAAGGAGATATTAGGCCTAGACAAGATATTTAAACGCTAAAATGTATAAAATATTTGGGAGGGTCAAAAATCACGCGTCTACAGCTGCCCCTCTTTGACTGGAAGCATGAAGAGTTTTCAGACAAAGAACGACGAGACAAGTTATTTTTGACCCGACACTTATTCAGAGAGACCTAAAACTAACAGAAAGGAGAATGTGACCGAGCCCTGGTATCTGAGCTGCCTACATATCCTTGGCTATAAAGGAATCAGGCCACGTGTAGTTCAGAGGTAGGAAGAGTGATGGAGTATACCGAGGTGAAAAGACAATTGAGGTTCCGTTCCGTCGAGGTTCCGGTCCGCGGCCCTGTTATTACACAAAAAATGAAAAAGATTAACTGAACCTGTCAACTATGAGTTACAAGATTCCTATCTATAAGTCTTCTGAAGCTTGATCTTGAGTCTTGAATGGTCTTCATGCAGACTTTAGATTTGAACCTTGGCGCTTGCTAGTTGCAGGTGCTGATTTATTCTTCCACGGCTTCGATGAAGCACGACGGGACATGCAAAGCTTGTGACTCAGTCATGTCTTGAGCAATCCATATCTTCTCTCCGGTTCTGTACTTGGATACTTTTTTTTTGTTTTTGTTTTTGTTTTTCTTCTTTTATTCTGAATTGAGTTCTACTTCTGTAGGTCATCTATTGTCGACTCGCATCCTTGCCGCGAGCTTCTGCTACTTCTAACCTGAATTGAATTCTGAAATGGCTTCCCTTGTTTTCCAGGTGAGTGCCTGATTGCCGAGACTTGAAACTGTACTCCCTTGTTCTCCAGGCGGGTGCCTGATTGCCAGAATTTTAACTGTATTCCCTTGTTCTCCAGGTGGGCGCCTGATTGCCAAAACTTGAACTGTATTCCCTTATTCTCCAGGTGGGTGCCTGATTACCAAAAACTTGAATTGTGATTACCAAAAAACTTGAATTGTATTCCCTTGTTCTCCAGGTGGGCGCCTGATTGCCGAAACTTGAATTGTATTCCCTTGTTCTTCAGGTGGGCGCCTGATTACCAAAACTCGAACTTGTGTTCCCTTGTTCTCCAGGTGGGCGCCTGATTGCCAAAAATTGAAACTGTATTCCCTTATTCTTCAGGTGGGCGCTTGATTACCAAAACTCGAACTGTATTCCCTTGTTCTCTAGGTGGGCGCCTGATTACCACAACTTGAATTTGTATTCCCTTGTTCTCCAGGTGGGTGCCTGATTACCAAAACTTGAATTGTATTTACCAAAAACTTGAATTGTATTCCCTTGTTCTCCAGGTGGGCGCCTGATTGCCGAAACTTGAACTGTATTCCCTTGTTTTTCAGGTGGGCGCCTGATTGCCGTAACTTTAACATTATTCCCTTGTTCTCCAGGTGGGCGCCTGATTGCAACAAACAGACAAACAAAGAAACTTTTTCTGCCCCAGTTTGGTATCTGGGCTCATCTGTGAATGTTAATCGAATCATGTTACCCAAAATCTCTAAGAATTTAAACTAAATCCCATTATCCAGGAGGGTCCTGAAAATTTCACATTGAATCTCATCTTAAGGAAGGAAAACTTTAAAGCCAACTATATTTCCTCAAAGTAGAGCGTATGCTAGATCTTGTTACACATGGATGTTTTGAATTTTAACTAAGTCCCATTGTACAGGAGGGTCCTGAGAACTTCCAATATTAACCCATTATCCAGGAGGGTCCTGAGAACTTGAAAACTAAATCCCATTATCCAGGAGGGTCCTGAGAGCTTGCAAACTAGATCCCATTATCCAGGAGGGTCCTGAGAACTTAGAGTTAATCCTTGAAAGTTTGAAATCAAATCCACGTTATCCAGGAGGGTCCTGAGAACTTAGAATGTACTTACCTGAGCCAAGCTCTCTTCCTGGAGGATCTCTATAGAAAAAAAAAGCGAAATTCCTTGCCCCTGAATCATGCTTTCCTCATGGAGGGTCCCTGCAAATCAGAAAAACTTTCTGGCCCCTGTTTCAATCAAAGAACACTTCATCAGTTTGAAAAATGAGGTGGTTAGTTTGTGGCATTCTTGCTGAGGATGGCCTTCCCGCTGCCGCGCTTTGTTCCAACCGGCTGCTCTGAACTTGGCCAAGAATTTGTTTGACCTTCTGGCTGAATTTCAACAATATGACCTTGAAAGACCCGAATGACCTTTGCTCGAACCATTGTCTTACATTTCTGTCCTTCTCATTTGAACCTCTGCATCTTCCACAACATTCACAAACCACTCGACCACTTGAACTTTTACTAACCCCTTATTTCCATTTTTGCATTGTGCTATTTCTGGTATGCTCTTACCGCACTTTGCTTCGTGCAATTTCGGAAGCTGGTAGTAAGTTTTGGAATCCTTCTTTTACTTGCTTAAACACTGCTGACATTGGTAAAGCTTTAAAGAAAATAATCCCAAAAGAAATGAAATGCAATGACTTGGAGAATTAGGAATAAAGAAGAAAACCCGAAACAGGATGACTATATGGGGGAGAAAAGGAAAAGAGACTTATCTAGGTGAAACAAACTGGCACCAATGATCATGACATGCATTTCGGATTAATCAGCCCAGCCTGTTCAACCATTCAACTTTCAGTTGTCATATCTCATGCCTGGGACCTCCATAACCCAATCTCTTTGCCAAGTCGCTGTCCTTGCTCGGTTTGCGGTGCCCTGAAGGGTTTTCACCAACATACCTCTCTCATTTGTTCATCTCTCAACTCACTGTCGCCCTACGGTTCCCGTGAATGGTTTCACCGATAAGACTCTCTCATTTTAATTTCTCTCAGCTTACCATCGCCTTACGGTGCCCGTGAAGGTTTTCACCAATAAGACTCTCTCATTTTTCATTTCTCTCAGCTTACCACCGCCTTACGGTTCCCCTGAGGGTTTTCACCAATAAGACTCTCTCATTTATTTGTCTTCCTTCGTACGGCACGGAGTGTTTCCCCTGGTGTGAATCATATCTCTGCCTCGCTTGACTTGGCACTCTCAAACATTGGTCGGAAGGTCTTTCTTTGGACCGTAATGCATGCTTTTAGATGGGGTTTAGAAAGAAAGGATAAAGGCTCAAAACAAGTTGAGTGGGTTCACAATTACAATTTTTGGAATCAGATCTTTTATATAGCCACAACTTCTGCCCCAATTTCTTTGCTTGGGGGCTTTTGAATTTTATTTTGATGGGACCGAACCGTGAGGCTACCTACGTATCCTTAAAAGGAATCAGGTCGAACGTAGTTCATGTCATAGGAATTGCTTTGTTGTTGTTACTTTTCTCTTTTTCTCTTCTTTCTTCTTTTTTTCTCTTTTTTTTCTTTTCCATTCTTTCTTTCCCTTTTTTCAATCTTTTCATTCTTTCTCTTTTTCTTTTTCTCTTATCATTTCTTCTTTTCCCTTTTTTATTTACCTGTTGTGTCCGTGTTTCTGAACTTTGCTACTGATTCCAAAAGAGGGGTATGAAAGAAAATAAATAAGGCTCAAAGGGGTAACAAAGGGTAAAGTGTTTAGATAGCAGAATAAAATGCCTTCGTCATTCCAATCTTCAAAACATGCCAAGTACAAACAAACACAATTTAAACCAAAGAAATCATACATAATAACTTTTGACTGCATCTGAATTGATAGCCATATCTACACATTTTCCTTCTATATCTGTTAAATACAAAGCACCACTGGACAACACTCTCGTTACGATGAACAGCCCCTGCCAATTTGGGGCGAACTTGCCTTTTGCTTCAGCCTGATGCGGAAGGATGCGTTTCAACACTGACTGATCCACCTCAAACTGTTTGAGACACATTCCCTTGTTGTATGCTTTTATCAACCTCTTGATTTCTCATACTAATTGCCTCAATTTCACTCAATTCAAGCTTCAAGTTATCTCAACATGTGTGAATCTTTACTTGTTTCCTCAAACGCATCTTTTATCATATTCAAAACCATGTTTCATTATTCCATGATTAGATTGGCTTTCAAGATCTGGCTAAAAACTCCGCATGCATGTCATGTCACTAGAACTGGCCTGAAAAGAACAATATACAAGAAAAGAACTAAATGAAGACTGCAAATAACAGAAAAACAAAATCTCATTTGACCAAGGGATGGAAGGGTTTGAACAACACCGAAACAAACCTAGATGACAAACTCAAAGACACAAAACTAACTAACAAGAGTTCTAGAGAAAAGCAAAAGAGGATGGAAGGGTTTGAATCACCAAAACACACAAGATAAAAATCTAGATTACAACCCTGAAATAACCAGATAGCAGAAAAGAAGTCAAAATGAACTGCCAAGACTCCTTCCCGACGAGGAAATGAGGTGCTTTCTAATTAATAAGCTCGAGACCTTAGCCACTGAATTGCACATAAAAATTACTGGGACCTTCACCAACTTCAATCACATTGTCTTCACCAAATGGCTCATTGGCTTCTTCGACCAGCCTTTCGTTATTGCAAACCGTCCCAACAATTTGTACATTGTCATGTACCTGTAGAGGATTATGTGTGACACTTGGGGTATTACTGCCTTGGACCACAATTATCCCTTCTTGAACTATTTTTTCTATTTCCCTTTTCAAAGCACGACAATCTTCAATGCTATGCCCTTGGACATTAGAGTGGTACATGCCCCGTTTAGTAGGATCAAAACCTCTTGCATATGGGTCCGGAGTGTAGCCAAGGAGCGGCTCAATCAAGCCAGAATGTTTCAACTTTTCGACCAAGCTTGTGTAGGATTCTCCAATCAGCGTAAAACTATTTCTTTGTTGTTGCCCTTCTCATTTTGTACTCCAACCTTGGTTGGAACCTCTTTCGGGTAGGTGGTTGACATGCTTGTAGAGGCGGGTAAGACTTTTGTGGAGGCAGTGCCAACCGTTGCGGGTTTCGTGGGTGTGGAGCATACATCGGTGCATTGTGGATAGAGTATTGGGAATATGGGGTATGACTTTGGGCATTTTGTGGAAGAAAGTAGCATTGGTGAGGATTTTATGGAGTATGAGGATGTCCATGGGGTCGGTATTGAGGCTGAAAGTGTTTAGCAGGAATGCTCACTAGATCCTGACGTTAGCGGGGTTGAACAACATCTTTTCTATCAATCAGAGGACTGACTTGAGCAACTTGTTTGTTCCATCTGAGCCAAAACTCCCCAAAACTTCCCTCGGTTTTTTTTATCTGAGATAGGGAGGAGCAGTCTGGGATAATGTCTACATTGTACTGATAGTGCCGAACAAAATCTTGAGCCATGTCATCCCATGCATGCCACTTACTGACATCCTGACGAGTATACCACTCCAAGGCTTCTCCACTCAAACTCTCACTGAAATATGCCATCAACAATTCATCATTCCGGCCAACACTCCTCATTTCGCTACAATAACCCTTCAGATGGGCTACTGGATTCCCCCGCCCATCATATAAGTTAAACTTTGGAATTTTAGACCCCACAGACAGACAAATATCTTTCAGCTTTCTGGATATCTCATCGTGCCCCAATGTCTTAGCAAGCTTTTCAGTTTCACCGGGAGGCTCAAAATGGGGAGCATAAGAGTACGGATCTGAGACCTTGAAAATTGGTTCTGGAGCATAGCGTTGGGCATTAGGGACTTTGAACACAATCTCGCTAGATGAACGAGGAAGAGTAGCTGGTGGAGGAGCTACAAAAACATGAGTGGTCAAAAGAGCGGGATATGGGGTGGAGGTGGTTTTGGGGGGTGGAGTGTGAAAAGGTTGTGGGGAGATATCAGCAGCAGTGGGAATCTGTATTTGTGATAGTGGTGGAATTGTGACGAGGCTTTCGGTGTAGTTAGTGGGAAATAATGGTGGAGGATGCCCACTAATCCAAGCTTGGTATATTTCAGCCACCTATCCTTTCAACCTTAAGACCTCTTCTCTCGGTTCCGATTCCGATTCAACATTTTTTCTCGGCGGGTCCACAATTCCTGTGGCCAAGTCTTTGCCAGCCATGGCTACCTTGCTTTCTGACTTTGTGTTTTATGGATGAATCGCCAAAGTGCCACAAACTAACCACCCTCTGTTATGATAACAATTACAATACCAAAGAGGAGAAAAACAAAGCCAACATGTTAGCATTAGAGCATTTATCATATAGAAATATCACATTGCGTGCAATGCACCTGGCAATTATTGATGGTTTATGAATGGCTTCGAAGGTCACAAGGTCATTTGGCATCATCCCAATTTTGTTCATTTCAGCCTCCTCTTTTCTTTCATTTCTAGCACTTCTTTACTTGCTCATTTCCTTCCTCTTTTTTCTTTCTAATTATCATTAATTTCTTTTTCTCGCCCTTACGTCCCACAAATTCACTTCCTTTTTTTCTTTTTTCTTTTTTTTTTTTAATTTTTTTTAAATTTTTTTTTAAGAAAATGATTTGATCGAACCCTATGTAGGTTGCCTACGTATCATGTTTCACATGAATCAGACCAAGCGTAGTTCCCGAAAAATAATGGATAAAATAAACTAATAAAAACAAAAATCTTTTGGATTTTTCATTTATAACTTTTTTTGGTTTTTTTTATCAGATACAAAACAGGAAGTATTATAACAAAAGACTTAAACAATCTTAACTAGACTGACTGACCCGATACTACTATTCAAGACTAAAATTAACAGACAACATGAAATAGACTCAAAAAATAAAAAGTTTCTTCAAGCCGCTCGTGTATGCAACGGTCCTGCCTGGAATGGCCCTGGGGTACCTGTCATGCTCTGGTAAGCAAATCCACACCTTTATGAGAAAAATAAGACCAAATAGAGTTAGTGACTCGAGACGCAATGCGACGCCACAACACCTCCTATTGGACACATGCAAGACATGATTGAGCTATTTTTGCAAAAATGACATACGTGGCCAAAGGTGCTATTGGTGCAAACTCAACAAAGGTGACCTCAAAAGCATGAAAATACCTCACAATGACTTCAGACTCCCAATAATCATGGCTCAAAATTAATTTGCATAAATGACCCATTTGCAAGAATGGTCGATTTGGCCAAAAGCGGCTAGACATGCAAATTCAACAGGAATGGACCTTAAAACTGAGATGACAACTTGTTGTAAACTTAGGGCTATAAGACATTGGATAACAAGCCACTTTGAGAAAATAATCTTATTTTGCAAAAACAATCTATGTGGCCAAATGTGGCAAAACATGCAAGATTTGGCTACGACCCCGCGAAGCCAAGAACCTAAGACTCACTAAGAATACCGGACCCTATGTGGGCTGCCTACGTATCCCGTCCCGAAGGACGCGAATCAGGTTTGCGTAGTTCGGGCAGATTGGATACGAGAGAGAATTAAAAAAGAAAAAAAAATGATGTGTAGATAAAAAAAATACATTTTTGTCTCTTTTTTTTCTTTTCGAAAATGATGAAAACATGTAAAATCTTTTTGAATTTTCTTTTTCTCTCTTTTTTTATATTTTTTTTTAACAAAATGAAGGGAACGTGCAAAAATTTTTTTTTTTAAATTTCTTTTTCAATTTTTTGGTCTTTTTCTTGAAAGAAAATAAATAAATAAATAAATTTGTGAAAGAAATATATAATTAGCCCTACTTGCTTCATTTTCACACTTAACCCTTTTTTCTTTCTTATTTGACCTCAAACATCATTGGTCCGCCAAATGACGCCTTTTACCCTCGAAGAATACAACATGTAGCACATAAAATGCATCAAAATAGTCTTTTATTTTTGGGTACACCTGTTCTAGACGGACCCAACCCCTGTGTTGAGTCCCCTAAGCCAAATGTGCATGATGCAAATAATCGTTCCTACTAGGGATCCGGCATGAGGTTATGTCATTCTAAGTTTAAATCCTGAGGTTTTGTTCTAGACCTGGCTTACTCGAGCGGACGACTCGAGCCGGGGGGGGCAGCGTACCGGTAACCAAAAGATCATCCGGCTTTGCAACTTGTCCGAACCTCGTTCTAAATTGGGATATGACACTAACAGAAAGAAGTCACGCCAGCGTGCACTCCTCAGAAGATAGAAGAGAGGGATTTCGTAGCAGTTTATATACAATTCAGATAATATCAAAGCAGTAAAAAATAACATTTAGCACATTAGGCTCAAACACGTAAAAAAAATCAGACAATCATGAAAGCCAATCATAACAGCTATTCTAAGCTCGAATTCTGAACCCTGAACAAGAGATTCTGGGTTCGATTCCCCAGCAGAGTCGCCAGAGCTGTCACACCTCCTTTTTACTACCCCGGGAAGGGTATAAGGGAGTTTTTCCCAATTAAAGTGACAATCGAAACGGGATTATTTTATTTAAAATTCAGAGTCTCCACTTGGGATAGTTTATGGTGTCCCAAGTCACCTGTTTAAATCCCGAATCGAGGAAAGATTGACTCTGTTTTACAGTCCGCGAACATAGAAATCCGGGTAAGGAATTCTGTTAACCCGAGAGAAGGTGTTAGGCATTCCCGGGTTCCGTGGTTTTAGCACGGTCGCTCAACTATTATTATTGGCCTATTTATCTAATTTTAAAACATTGCTTGAAACCTATGTGCATTTTATTCCTTTTAAACCGCTTTTAATAATCCAATTGTTATACAACTAATTATTTGATTACACATTGAGAATCATGTCACGGGAACCGTACCCACGAACTACAATGCGTTTATTTTAATTATTTGAAATTAGGGGCCGAGTCACGCCAGCGTGCACCCGAATTTTGGAGTTACGTATCTATGACTATGCTACGGGAGCCGTACTCATAGTCACGATAATTTATCATTTAACTATTTAATAGTTGAGTCACGCCAACGTGCACTCGAAATGTGACCTACGGTTTGCCTACCCAATGTTGACGGCTTAAGCATGCTACTAACGAATTCAAAATAAGATAAACAAAATAAATAAGAGCAAAATAACCACCTAAGGTCCAATTTCTTTTCATGTACAAAAATTAACTCCCATGACTCGTATGTATATCAAGCATTCAATCAATGTTAAGTAACGGAAACGGCCTCCAAATATCATAACCAAAGAAAGGATGAAAAACGAAAAGTAAAAGTGATAGGAAAGTTCTGCACCTAAAACAAGATATTAGCTTAATACTAGCCAAAGATTGAGGCCAAAAGGACGTCACTAAGCAACATAAGCAGCAAATCAAGCAATTCATCAAACAATTAACTTTTAATTGAAAAAAAAAACTTCCATGACTGAAATCAATAGTCAAATAGAGATCTCTCAAAATTAATCAACAAAGCAATATCAACAAAAAATCAGATAAATGAGTCAAGAGTGGGTAAACAAATTGAGAAGAGATAAGAATAGACCTCAGTGTAGCTGAAAATAATTATTCCACTGCTTTTAACTCAAAAATATATCGAACCGTGGACGGGAAACTTGAATTGGCACCGGAAAACCGAAACCCCTCTTAACATCTTTGAAATCCTCGTTTTCTTTGTTTTTGATTTACGAAACCCTTTTGTTTCCAAATCTAAAATTCAATTTTGAATCCAGAAATCTATTTCAAATACTTTTCTTTATTTTAAAAGTGAATGAATGGCGAGTGGAGGACGTGTGATTCGAGAGTTATGTGAATGCGAATTTCCAGTGTGTGACCATGTGTGTGGAGTTACGGTGGCGGCTCTTTTGCTGGCGGATGACAGCGGGGAGTTTTAAGAAGAGGGGTTAGAGGCTGGTGGTGTTTGGAGAGGAGAAGGTCTGGTGGGGGGCGCGCTCGGAGGCGTGACAGCTTGCTGCTGCCTCAGGGGACGGGAGGGGTGTTTTGGCGGCGAGAGTGGTCTTGTGTGTAGAGGAGACGCTTGGCAGCTAGGAGGTGGAGGAGATGACTTCCGGATTTCCGACAAGTTTGCGTGAAGGGAGCGAGAGGTTGAGGGTGGAGCTCCGGCGGCGCGGGTTGAGGGCATTCAGGAGGAGGGAGGCCGGCGGTGGCCTGTGTGGGGAGGGGCTGGCGGCTCTTTTTTTAGCAGTGAAGATGATGGTCCCCTCCCTTGTGTCTGTCAGCCCCTATTTCTAATGTTAGGGTATTAGTTAGGTTAATGGGTATTGGGCTAAGGGGAGTGGGCTTGGGAATTGGGTTGGGTCAAAGTCTTGTTGGATTTTAGTTTTGGACTAGGAAGACTAGAAAAATATAATGTGTTTATAAAATAAAACCTACTCTTAATTAATTAAATATATTACTAAAATAAAACTAAATATTAAGAATGAAAATATTTTTGTAATTTTCATTTTTGTGCTTAAGTTAAAGGAAAGGAGATATTAGGCCTAGACAAGATATTTAAACGCTAAAATGTATAAAATATTTGGGAGGGTCAAAAATCACGCGTCTACAGGGCCTCTCAGGGATGAATGACCTCTGGGGCCACCACTCTCTAAATTTGTGGTAGGCTGGTTCAGAAACAAACTGATCCTGCCATACTGATAGGTTTCTGGTCTGGAGAAGTCCTGTTGTCTGTACTAGTGTGTCACCACCTCTGCCATCATCAGGTGCCTCATCAGAACTCTCAAGGTTTATAGAAGCAGGGGCGGTGCACTGGGTTGCTGCACCGGTATCCTGTGGGGGAGTGGAGTCACTGGAAAAGACGAAACTATCAGAAGAGTTTGAGGTAGTAGGCTTATTGACAAGCCTCCTAGGTTTTGACACGGCCTCTGCTAAAGCTGCTCCAATGTTTCCCTCCGGAGCTTCCCGGGAAGGGACATATTCACTTGATTCCGAAGGGTCGGGGGTAGGCCTCCTGAGGGTCTGCTTCTTGCCAATGTTCTTTGTAGGGCCTAAGGGAGCTGCATGTTATTTGCCCTTGCCCCGACCTCTAGAAGAGTCACCCCTCCCGGGTTGCTTGTCTGCTCCACCTCGTGATCTAACCATTTTATGCAAACATGTCAACAAAGGTTGTTAGAATATGGTACCTAAGTACCCAATGAGAGCACAGATATAACAGGTGCATAGAACAAAATAGTGTAGGATACAGACTTCCGTTGTCAGCGAAAACTTTACCGCTGCAGCGGAGGGGCCACCGCTGTCAGCATATTTTTGACCGTTGCAACGGAAGTATGGGAATTAGAGTACCCACTCTCTAAACTTTGAAAACGCGCTCAGCAAAACAAAATGCTTGCTGCAGTGGAAGGAGAGGAACCAGAAGCCTCAACTCTCTGAAGTATCTCACTGCTGTCAGCAGAAAAGTGGTCCGCTGTAGCGGAACTCACACCGCTGTCAGCGGATTTCTAACCGCTGCAGCGAAAGTTGGCATTTCAAAAGTTGAACATTAGATGATTTCGTTGTCAGCAGATTTTTGGTCTGCTGCAGCGGAATTCAAACATTACGCGCACTGACAATTTAATTAAAACTAAGGTTTACCAATTTCGAAAAAATTGACATGAAACACATGCGATAAGAACCCTATATCCCGCTTAGACAACAAGAAATCACTACCCCACAAAGTATAACACATTGATGAATCATGCTTAAGAATTAGGTCTCCATTAACTCTAAATTTAAAAAGAAAAAGAAGAAAAACACACAAAAACTAGAAATAAATTTACAACTAAAATCAATTAATGAGAACATACCACTGTTAGATGAAGATGTAGGATGCTAAAATATGAGAAAAATGGGTCTTGGATGCATAGTGAATTTTATGAGCAGTAATAGTGGTGGTCTGAGATGGAAATGAGTGAAAAGGATAAAAGAAGGGGGGTCCCTCAATATTTATACTTAAATTCTGGGACCCCACCGACTTACCTAGTGCGGCAACGGATTTTTACTGCTGACCGTGCTTTTCTCCATTTGGCAGAACTGGGCATGGCACTCCACCGATGTCAGCAAAATTTTACCGCTGTCAGCGGAATTCCAATCGCTGCAGCAGATGAGAGATTCAGAGAGGCTTCAATTTGGGTCATCTTCACCGCGTCAGCGGATGTTTTTTGCTGCAGCGATTGTGTGACCGCTGACTGCGAAATAGTGAACGCTGCAGCAAAATTTACCAGCTAGCCCAATTTTTCCAGACTTTGTTTCCTGCACTGCATCCACCAAATCCTACACCAACTTCACAAACAAGTTAGTTCACAAAAAATCTACTATAACAAGAAGAAACAAAAGGAAAGAAAACAAAACGCTTGGGTTGCCTCCCAAGAAGCGCCTGATTTAACGTCGCGGCGCATGTTACCATGTTCAATTGGATTTCAATAGAGCCACTACGTGGATATCTTCAAATTTCCCCAAATAGTGTTTGACCCGATGCCCATTCACATGAACAATTTCACCATTCTTGTGTTTATATCAAGGGTACCAAAGGGTGTAACCAACACCACCTCGAACGGACCACTCCACTTTGACTTGAGTTTGCCCGGGAAGAGACGAAGCCTTGAGTTGAAGAGTATCACCAAGTCTCCCACTTTGAATTCCTGATCCTTAGCATACTTGTCATGCAAATTTTCATTTTCTCTTTGTACAAAGAAGAGCTTGCATAGGCATGGAATCTAAACTCATCAAGCTCGTTAAGGTGATCAACACGAAGATTTGCAATGGTGTCTCAATCCAAGTTCAACTTCTTTAAGGCCCAAAGTGCCTTGTGCTCCAACTCCATGGGTAGATGACATGCTTTGACATACACCAACCGGTACGGAGACATACCGATTGGGATTTTGAAGGCAGTCTTATATGCCCAAAGAGCATCATCAAGCTTTCTAGACCAATCGGTCCTATTTGCATTCACGGTCTTGGACAAAATGTTCTTGATTTCCCGATTAGACACTTCAACATGTCCACTAGCTTGAGGATGGTACGGAGTGGACACTTTGTGATTTACCCCATACTTGGCAAGCAATGAATCAAAATCCCGATTACAAAAATGATATCCCCCCTCACTTATGATAGCACGAGGTGTCCCAAATTATGTGAAAATGTGCTTTTTAAGAAAACCAACCACACTCCGGGCTTCATTATTGGCCAAAGCCACAGCCTCAACACATTTTGAGACGTAATCCACAACCACGAGAATGTAGGTGTTACCACACGAGCTAACGAAAGGGACCATGAAGTCAATGACCTACACATCAAATATATCAACCTCATAGATCATTGCGAGGGTCATTTCATCCTTCTTTGATATGTCGCCCGCTCTTTGATATTCATCGCATCTCTTTACCAATTCGCTTGCAACTTTGTAAAACGTTGGCCAATAAAACCCACAACTCAAGACTTTAGAAGTTGTCCTTGCCCCATCGTGATGACCACCATAGGGCGAGGGATGGAAAAAATCAAGAATGGACATTTGTTCTTCCTCGGGGACACAACGCCGAATGACTCCATCATTGCATATTTTGAATAAATACGGCTCATCCCAATAGTAATCCAAGTTGTCCCGTCTAAGCTTTTTCCTTTGGTTAGAAGAGAGCTCAAACGGGATAACACCGGTAACAAGAAAGTTGGTGATGCCCGCAAACCATGGCATGGCATGCATAGAGACGGAGAGAAGCTACTCATACGGAAAGGTATCATTGATCTCAAGGCCATCATTTGGCCTACCTTGCTCTTCCAACCGGGATAGATAATCGGCAACTTGATTTTCGCTCCCCTTTCTATCAACAATTTCTAGATCAAACTCTTGGAGCAATAAGACCCACCTCATAGGCCTAGATTTTGAATCCTTCTTCATCATTAAATACCGGAGCGCCGCATGATCGGTGTGCACTATCACCTTGGCGCCCATAAGGTAGGGCCTAAATATTTCCATTGCAAAAACAACAGCCAACAATTCCTTTTCGGTGACGGTATAGTTCACTTGGGCGGATTTCATGGTTTTGCTTGCATAATAAATGGGGTGAAAGTATTTGTTCGCCCGTTGGTCCAAAACCGCACCCACCGCCACGTCACTTGAGTCACACATGAGCTCGAAAGGAGAGCTCCAATTTGGTGCGGTGATAATTGGTGTGGTAGTTAGATTTTGCTTCAACAACTCAAATGCCTTCATACATTCCTCATTGAACTCGAACTTGGCATCTTTCTCCAATAGCTTGCATAGAGGATTTACCACCTTTGAAAAGTCTTTAATGAATCTCCGGTAAAATCCCGCAACCCAAGGAAACTACGGATTCCCTTCACCGAGGTTGGAGGAGGCAACTTGGAGATAACCTCGATCTTGGCTTTATCCATTTCGATGCCATCTTTTGAGATTTTGTGGCCGAGGACTATGCCCTCCTCGACCATGAAATGGCACTTTTCCCAATTCAGTACAAGGTTGGTTTCTTCACACCGGGCGAGGACTTTATCAAGATTTTGTAAACACTCCTCAAAAGAATCCCTGACCACGCTGAAGTCGTCCATGAAAACCTCCAAGAAATCTTCAACCATATCAGTGAAAATTGTCATCATGCACCGCTGGAATGTGGCGGGTGCATTGCACAAACCGAATGGCATCCTTGAAAAAGCAAATGTCCCATAGGGACAGGTGAAGGTTGTCTTTTCCTGATCTTCTGGAGCTATCAAGATCTGATTGTAGCATGAATACCCGTCCAAGAAACAATAGAAAGCTCTCCCAACAAGTCTGTCAAGCATATGGTCCAAAAATGGCAAAGGGGAGTGATCTTTTCAGGTCACCTTGCTCAATTTGCGGTAATCCATACAAACCCTCTAACCAGTCACGGTCTGAGTGGGAATAAGCTCGTTCTTGTCATTCTGCACCACTGTCATGCCACCTTTTTTAGGAACACATTAGACTAGAGAAAACCAAGCACTATCAGAGATTTGGTAGATGACCCCAGTATCGAGCCACCTGATTATCTCCTTTTTGACCACCTCCTGCATTGCCTCATTCAACCTCCGTTGGTGCTCTATGGAGGGCTTTGCACCATCTTCAAGAATTATTTTGTGCATACAGAAGGCAGGGCTTATGCCCCGAATATCAGCAAGAGTCCAACCTATGGCCTTCTTTCTCCTTTGGAGCACTTCAAGTGTAGAATCTACCTGCAATTGGGTTAGGCAATAAGAAAGTATAACAGGTAAAGTACGAGAATGACCCGAAATTCATACCTGAGGTGTGGTGGAAGGGGATTTAACTCTAAGATAGGTGGCTCCTCGATTGAGGGCTTTGTCGGAGGAGTTTTCTGATTTCCAAATCCAAAGATAGCTTGCGAGGACCATAAGAATAAGAACCCATGCTTTGCAATGCATTGGCATACTCGATCAAGCCATCCACCACAACATCATCATGATTCAATAAAACTACTTCCATGGGGTCTTCAACATTGATCATTGAACTTGCTTCATAAATTATTACCTCGGTGATTAGGTCCACAAAAGAACACACCTCCGTGCTATTGGGATTCCGCATTGATTTGCAAACATGGAAAATGACCTTTTCATCGCCCACCCGGAAGGTGATCTCACCGGCCTCCACATCTACCAAGGTATCCCCCGTTGCAAGGAAAAGTCTTCCCAAGATAATTGGCACTTCATAATCGACTTCACAATCCAATATCACAAAATCTTCGGGCAAGATGAACTTGTCAACCCGCACCAAAACATCATCAATGATTCCCAAAGGTCGCTTCATAGTGAGATCCGCCATTTGAAGTCACATAAAAGTTGATCTAGGTTGACCAATTTCAAAGTTTATAAAAACAGAGTAAGGCATCAAATTGATACTAGCACCCAAGTCACACAATGCCTTGGCAAAATCCGCACTACCAATAGTGCAAGGAATAGTGAATTTTCCGGGATCCTCTAGTTTGGGTGCCATTGAGTGCACAATTGCACTCACTTGGTGAGTCATCTTAATTGTCTCGCACTCCATTGATCACTTCTTTGTGACTAAGTCTTTCATAAACTTGGCATACCCGGGATTTGTTCAAGAGCCTCAACTAATGGTACGTTGATGGACAAACTCTTTATCATATCTATGAACTTCTTGAATTGGTTCTCCGTCTTTTGCTTAGCCAATCTTTGAGGATAAGGAGGAGGAGGTCTAGGCAATGGAGCCTTGGATTTTGGCATAACCGGCTCGGGTATGTCAATTACGTGTTCCCTAGACGGGTTCACGTCATGTTGTGATTCCTCCTCATTGCCATTTATGTTAATCCTTACTTCATTATTCACCGGCTCTTCAACCACATTTTCAACCTTAATAGGAACCTCATCACGGTGCAAGTCATCATCATCACTAACAACCCTCTTTTGCTTTGAAGAACTAGCCTCACCACCTTGACCATTCCTTGTGGTCACCGCCATTGCATGGCCAGTATTGTTGTTGTTGTTTCCACCCTTAGGGTTCACCGCCGTGTCACTAGGTAGTGTGGTGCCCCCTTCGGGCGTGTGTTCAAGGCTTGTGAGAATTGTCCCATTTGGACTTCAAGATTTAGGATTGAGGTAGTATGGGAGGCAATTTTAGCATCCGAATTCGCATTACGTTCCATCATTTGTTTAAATATTTGCTCAATCCGACCCATGTCATTTCTTGGGGAACCTTGGCCTTGTGATTGATATGGGGGTGGATTGTTGGGTTGTTGATACATCGGGGCCTTTGAAAGCCTGACCCTCATTCCATTTCCACCCCAATTGCTATTGTTGTTCCCTCTCCAATTGTTGTTGTTGCCTCCCCATTGTTGATTGTTGTTCCCCCAATTGCTGGAGTTGTTATTGTTGTTCCAATTACCTTGCCTTTGATTGTTCCAATTTTGGTTGTTGCCTTGATTGTTCCTTTGCCCTTGAAAATTGTTGGCATACATTACATCTTCATTTTGCTCATCAAAGGAATGCTCTTGATTGTACCCACTCACTCCTTGGTCGCATTGGTCATTGTTGTTTGGCATTTGATTTCCACGAGGCCTTCGCTTGTTAACCAAAAGATTTACCCCCTCCATAGAATGCACTTACTCCGACCCTTGTATTTGTTGAAGTTGCGCCTTATCAAGTTGATTCATGGTGGTGGTAAGCTCGGCAATGGCCTGCCCATGATCCTGAAGCTCTATGTGGAGATTTATCACACTGGGATCACCCTGGGAACATTTGCCCGACTCTGCCATGCTGACGAAGTGTCAGCCATTTCATCCAAGATGTCACATGCTTCACTGTAAGATAACTTCATAAAGTTGCCCCCAACGAGTTGGTTGACCACACACTGATTGGTGGTATTGATGCCTCGGTAGAATGTCTGTTGTATCATGGCCTCGGTCATGTCATTGTTTGGGCACTCTTTGACCATAGTTCTCAAAACAGCCATGTGTCTGGGAGAGAAAAACTTGGAAATGAACTTATCCGCCAACTCATCCCATGTAGAGATAGAATGATTGGGAGTCGTTCAAGCCAATCCAGTGCCTTCCCTCATAGAGAGAAAGGAAATGATCTGAGCCTCAAGGCATCCTCCGATACGTTGGTTTGCTTGCTCCCCCAACATGTGTCCACAAAGCCTTTTAAGTGCTTGTAGACATTTTGATGGGGAGCTCCGGTGAAATACCCACGTTGCTCTAGAAGCGTCAATATGACATTAGTGATTTGAAAATTTCCCGCCCGGATTCTGGGTGGGACAATTGCACTGGAATACCCTTCGTTCGAAAGCACCCTAGGAGCAACTCTGGGAGGAGGCGGGGGAGGGTCTGGAATATTATCATTGGGATTGGCATGTCGGCCCCGTTTTGAGGTGGAGGAATTTGATGTAACTCATCTTCCTCGTTATCATCTACCTCCCCCCACCCCCCACCCCACCCATCAGTATAATATTTGCCAAAGGATCAGCCATAAGTACATGTATTGATTGAAACACACAAGTTAACAAAAAGAAGGGAAGAAAAACAATCTACACCACTACTCAAATAGATAGTCAACAGTGTTATAACTCCCTGGCAACGGCGCCAAAAAGTGATCTATGCCCACCTATACCACTAAAAAGTAGCAAGGAAGGGTCAAAGCAGCTTTTACCCGACTGGGTCGAGATCGATATCCACAGGGAGTTATGTAAATGGGAGTTGAGTTTCTACTTAACTTAGTGGTGTTTCATGTTCTTAATTACACTTCTCAACATAAGTGGTTTTGCGACTATACTAAAGTTTAAGTCTAAAAAGAAATATTATCTAACTAACTACAGTCTTTTTGTGGATTCTTATCAAGTGATTAAAGGCACTAGGGTTGCAACTTACTCCTAGGCGAGTAACTAATGGGGTCTAAAATCGAGGATAAACTTGTGAATTATGGGAAAATGACTTAACCTCATACTAAATTACTCACCCAACACCTCTCGGTAATTTGTGTGACTTCCATAATTGGCTTTCTCAAGCCCAATTGGGTGTTTCAACAAATCAAATGAAACGGCTCAAGTCGGGTGTAACTATCTCTAGTATCCACCCTCTTATTGGGGCTATAATCTCTTGAGTTCACTCCAATACCTTGTTAGCCTATTTACCTAGACTTGGTTCATCTCTCTCAAGAATAACCCTAGTCATGAAGGCATGAAATAGTGTTTGCAACCACTAGTTCTAAGAATTAAGCATGAAATAGACTAAAAATCAAACACCCAATCACAAATTCATCCTAAATTAGAAGACGCATTAGTTACCCCCACTAGGGTTGGGTCACAACCCTAGCTTGAGGGTCTAGCTACTCATTTTTAAAGAAGAAACTAAGATAGATGATGAAATTAAACCCATAAAATTTGATTACAAGAAGAAAATCTAAGAAGTATTGTAGAATCTAAGCTAAAATTACTCAAACCGTAATAAAAGCACTATTCACGAGCTCATTCTAACGTCTGATGCCCTAAAAATTAGAAAAAGTTGTATTTATACTACACTGAAAATACTGGACGAAATTGCCCCTACGGAGATTTCGCTCCCAGCGGAATTCTGAGCGCTCCAGCGGATTGGCGTCTACTACAGCGGAATAATAACCGTTGCAGCGTTTCTGGACCTGGGCACTCTTATGAAATTCCATTCCGCTCCCAATGGAAAATTGCAGCGCGACAGCGGAATAATACCGCTGACCGCGTTAGTGTGCAAACCCAAAATTGATGACTCTCTTATCTTGGGAATACGCTCCCAGCAGATTTTTAAATGTTGCAACGGCTGGGAAAGCGCTGCAGCGGAATTATAGCGCGGACAGCAGCTTGGCTTGGTCTTAAAACGCACTCTCTGAAGTTTTGAACCGAGGCAGTGGATGGAACTCCGCTGCAGCGGAATATTGGCGCTCTCAACGCTTCTGCTTGGTCCTGGGACAATGCAAGTTTTGCTTCTCTTTGAGTCAGTTTAAGTCAATATCTTCAATTCAACTTAATTCCTGCAATTTAAATAACTTGCATCAAATTTTGGGAGTATCTTAATACAATTTCGCCTCAAAACCTAAGAAAATGAGAGTAAATAATAGGTACGAATCCCAAGTTATCAGATATCATCAACGTATACAGCAACAATGGAAATGAGGTCCCCTTTTTGTTTAAAGAATAGGGAGTAGTTGTTTAGATAGGAAGAGAATCCTTAAAAACTGAGGGCTTCGGCAAGCCTGGAATACCATTGTCTTGAAGCTTGCTTCAATCTATAAAGAGACTTTTAAGTCGACAAACATGGTTAGGACTGGGGGAAGACAAACCAGCAGGGAGTTTCATGTAAACCTCTTCCTGTAACTCCCCATGTAAAAGGGCATTACTCACATCAAATTGAGAAACAGACCACCCTTTCTTGACTGCAATAGAAAGCAAACATCTGATAGTTGTCATTTTGACAAATGGAGAGAAGGTGTCTGTGTGATCAATGCCTTCTCTCTGCAGATCACCCCTTATAACCAGTCTGGACTTTAAACTTTTAATAGTACCATCAGCATGGTACTTGACCTTATAAACCCATTTACACGAAAGAGCTTTCTTGCCAGAAGGTAAGAGAAATACATCCCAGGTGTGGTTCTCTTCCAAAGCTTTTAGTTCGAAATCCATGGCTTGGACCAAACCTGGATTGGAATAAGCCTGATTGTAAGTGGTAGGTTCTGAAATGGTAGAAAGTGATTTAATAAGATGCTCATTAGATGTGGAGAGTGCAGAAAAAGAGAATGTAGGTGGTGAGCAAGGAGAATAAAAACAAGAGGTGGTGAGATCAGTGAAATGAATATTATTGCAAACATAGTCTTTAAGATAACCAGGCAGGGTATCTCTGTGTGATCTCCTGAGGGGAAATCGGTGGAGAGGAAGAAACAAGAGAAGGAGCAGGGGAACTAGGATACGCAGGTGAAGTAGAATGTGTAGGAAGACAAGTAGGATAGGTGCAGATTGTGGTGTAGGTGAGTGCTGAGAAGAAGCATTAGGGATGAAATGACTTGGATGAGGAGGAAAAACTAAAGGAATTTGAACTGATGGGGAAGAGGAGTCTATTGTAGGAGAAGTGATATAGGTGGATGGAAAAATATGTTTAAGAAAATGAACATCCCAAGAAACCAACAGTTTCTTAGTAGTCAAATCCAATAGTTTGTAGCCCTTTTGTCCAATAGGATAGCCCATGAAAACACATGCCTTTTCCCTAGTTTCAAATTTCAAACTTTCCTATATGATGTGACAAGGTAGAGGCATAGCATAACTTCTCAAGAAAGAATATATAGGAGGGTACCTGGTCAAATAATACTTCATAGGGAGTTTTACCTTTAAGAACCTTAGAAGGGAACATGTTGATCAGAAAAGTAGCTGTCTGTATGCATTCTCCCCAATAAGATATAGGCACCTTGTATTGACACAATAAAGCCCCGGCTATCTCTAACAAATATATGTGCTTCCTTACAATACTATTTTGTTGAGGAGTACCCACACATAAAGTCTGATGTAGAATTCCTTGAGATTGCAGAAATATAGAGGCAACAGTGACTTTCCCTAATTATAAAGCATTATCTGATCTGATAATCTTCACTTTAGCATTGAATTGTCATTCCACCATGTTTAAGAAATATTTCAAGACAGAAAATGCATTGCTTTTTGTGCTTAACAAGTAAATCCAAGTTGCTCTACTGAAATCATCCACAATGGTGAGAAAGTATTTATATCCATTATGAGTAGGAGTCCTATAAGGTACCCATGTGTCAATGTGAATTATATCAAATACTTGCTTAGCTTTGATGTGACTAATTGGAAATGGCAATCTAGACTGTCTTGCTTGAGGACATATATCACAATCACAAACAGGAGTAGAGAGAAATGAAATGGAATTTATGTGTTTCATTGCATTGAAAGGTAAATGCCCTAATCTTACATGTCATAACCTTACATCAGATTCTGTTTTTGCTAAGATAAAAAAAGAAAAAGAAGCTGAAACTGAATTAGAGAAAGACTTCTTAAACAAAGATGTTGCAGTCTATGAAGATAAGCTCCTAGACTCTGTCACATTAGGCTGCAATAAGTAAAGTCCTTCTTTAGCTTCACCAAAAACTTGAGGGCTTATCATGAGAGGGCCATGTAGCAAAATGCACCCAAAAGAAGTGAAAACTAAGAGACACTTGAATCTTTGACAAAGCCTTTGTACATAGAGTAAGTTGTATCTGAAACTAGGAATATGAAGAACATGTTCTAACACTAATCCTGGAATAGAAACACTGCATGAGCGAGTGACTTTAACTCTAGAAGAATTAGGTAACCTTACCATTAATGGAGTAGGTAATGGTATTAAGAATAAGAATGTATTAGCATTGAAACACATCTGCTCAGTTTCGCCTGAATATATGATCCATGAGTTATCAAGGTTAGAATTAGCAAATGAATAATAGGTTGGGGAGTTGGTAAGTAATATACCAGCAACAGAATTTGCATTAACCTCTTGAGTGCCTCTCAGCCCTGTTTGCATTTGATTCAGAAGACTGTCCAATTGATTGAACAGGTCTAATGAAAGCTTTTTGAGCAAACTGAGGTCCTTCTGTCATGTTATTATGAATTTATCCTGCATCTCTACTGTAGTAGCTGAGTTTCCTTTTCCAGTACTCTGAACCTTCTTGATCTTAGTAAACTTGAAACCAGCAGGGAAACCTATAAGCCTATAACAGTTTTCAATTGTGTGATTAGTCATCTTGCAATAAGAACACATCTGTGCATTTTTCTCCATTTATATCTGATGTTTTAGACTTCAATACTACACAATAATATAAGTTAATTGTGCAGTACCCAATTTTCGAGTGTTGTCTGATAAGAAGAACGTGGTTCTTCTTTGTGTACTACTTTCTACTGTTGCGTAATAATAAAGCAGTAAAGTAAAGACACAGAGATTTTTACGTGGAAAACACCTGGCTCAAAAGGTGAAAAAACCACGACCTACTCCTCAGTAGGATTTGCTCAAACACTTCACTAAAAACTCTGAGCCAAACGGACTTACAAAATAAACTCTTTTGTAATCCTAGGACTAACTCTAATCCTCTTTGTATCAACTAGCCTCTAGCTAATCTCTAAAGATTTCAAGCTAACTCTAACTCCAACAATGTGTACCTATTACAATTGCTTCTATGAAAGCTGAAAAGATACAATATTAAAACGCCTACTACAATCAACTAGACTCAATACATCAACAATGAAACTGTTTCTTCTAGTGGAATTGTAGCCTTCGCACAATACTTCTGCTTGCAAAATATACTGAGAACTTTTGCTTTTCAGAACTTGATTCACTTTTGTCTTTGTGCGTC
>MDKH01009386.1:0-37766 GCA_005239495.1 Nicotiana undulata | reverse complement strand
CCGGCCCGGTTTGTAACCCGTCCGGTTCCTAATTTTTCCTACCCAGCCCGGCCCGGCCCGGCCCGCCCGTTAGCCACCTTTAGTTTTTATTAACACACTCAAATTCGTTATCTACTTTTATTGTGTAGATACTAGAAAATAATCAAATGATAATCTTTTTTAAATGTGAAATCTATTACAAACGCAAAATATATTGATTAATATTTTGTACAAATAAATATGAATAGAAAAATGATGTATATATGTATTTTATTTATTTTTTTGTTAAAGCATTGTCTTCATTGATTATTTATGTGCACAAAGTTACATATTGAGTTTGGATCCCAAACTTTGTACATGATCATTGAGATGAGACTACTGTTGTTACTCCTAGCCAAAATTGTACATGATTTACATCATTTATGTTGGGTCATATATGACATGCCTGGTTTGACGGTTTTGATCCTAAATGATGATAGATCTCATCTATCCATGTTGACGAGTCCTTTGACTTGATCAGGAAGTTCAACAAAAGAGTTGATTAGTCCCGAGTAAAAGAAGTACTTAGAAATAATAGGTAATATAAGATAAAAATCGAGCTAAAACTTTATAAAAAGTGTTAATAGTAATTGAATTTGGATGTCCATGTGATTACAAAGGTATGAATAAAATAGAATGGATCAAATTCCTAAATATGATTAATATCTATCATTTTAAAACTTGCAATTTTTATTAATTGTTATATTATAATGCAAATACATCTTTCAAATATTTTTATATTATTTTAAAAAAAATTATTTTCAGTAACATAAAGACCACGCGCAACGCGCGTACACTAAGACTAGTACAAATAATATTTAATATATATAGTATAATATTTTGACAAAGAAAATTCAGATAAACCCTTTCTGTAGAAGCTATTAATGGAGAATTTATTTTTTCTTTAATTGAGAGAATAAGGGAAAAAGTGTTCCCTACCTAAGGAGAAAGTCTATTGGAGGGGAAATTGCTCCCTATCAAAAGAGAAGTATTCCCTGTGAAAACTGCACTTACTTCTTCCATTTCAATTTATGTAAAAAAAATTTCTTCTTAATTTTTGTTAAAAGAAAATAATCCTTTTCCTTATTTAAAAATGACTTACCTCACACAAAATATATGTGACTCATTTTATAGTTAAATATATTCACATAAATTAAAACGGACGGAGTATAAAGAAGGAAGTGCTTCTATTAAAGATTGATAAAAACTTATTCATGCCAGAGCTCGAGTGAATTCCACATTATATTTAGAGCTCGAGTTAAAGAATATAGATTATTAATGCGGCCGTATTTACTAATGGCTTTGAGTAGTACATCTATGGCTGTATGTAGGTAAAAGAGTTATAATTTCTACTGGAGCTAAGAATATGCGTACGTGGATCAGAGATAATTAATTAGGGTAGGCGGATTAGTAATTACAACATTTATTATGATAAAAGTATGTTTTCTACATAGTAATTGAGAAATAGTTTATTTTCTTTGGTCCAAAATAAGTAATTTTTTTTAGCTGTTTTCACACAGATTAAGAAATTCATCTTTTAACATTAATTATCAATGAAATTGATCATATTACTCCCTCCGGTTCACAATAAGTGACCAATTTATTTTTTTATTTTGGTACAAAATAAGTGTCCATTTATATAATCAAGAAAGAATTTAATTTATTTTTACAAATAACCCTTATGTACATATTCCTAAAAGGTTTTCTTACTCCTCACATTAAATAGTTAATTAAGGGTAGTTTAATCATAATAGGTATTTTTGTATAGAATTTAGTATTTTCTTAATTGCGTGTTAAAAGCAAACTGATCACTTATTGTGAACCGGAGGAAATATCCTTTTACTATCTCTTCATATTTGATATAATGCCATTTTGGGATTTGGGATGTGATTATTATCAACTCTCACTAAATATTGAATGAAGCAAATGGCACACGAAGCAACGGGCAGAACATTAAAAACTTTGTGATTTCAAATTTTCAGCAAGAATCTTAATTTGTCATGTATTTAAATTTTTGAATATCAACAAAATATAAAATGGAGCCAAAAGTTTCAACAATTCCCACCAAGAATTCTCTTATAAAAGAAGGTTTAATTTTCTAAAATGATGAAATAAGTATGGCTGCAACACAAAATAATCAAATCTCATCACATAACATAGATCTAAACATTCCTTTTGAATATGAGAATGAGTATGTTGGTAGGGAACAATTGCCTGATCTCAAGTTTATACTAACAATTAGGTGTTCACGGTTCGGTTTGGATCGTTTTTTCCCTAAAAAGAAATCAAATCAAGTAAGTCGGTTTTTCAAATATTAGAACCAAACCAAACCAATTAAGTCGGTTTTTTCTTGATTCGGTTTATGTCGGTTTTTCGGCTTTTTCGGTTATTTGTCGTTTTTTTCTTAAATATAAGATATACACTACCAAACACATATTTCGGCGACCACATTCTCAACATGACACTATCAAATTAATTTCCCTTTGAAAAATTTATTATTTACTAAAATATATTGATGATAATTGATCAAATAGTGATGAATAATTTAAGAACTCAATTAAAAATATTTTTTTTAACATGAAATGAATTCTTACACTTAACAAAAGAAAATTACTAATCAAACTAAAGTATAAAGGTAAAAACTGTACTAAAAGTGCAAACGATTGACATTCACCATAAATTTTTTGAAACTTTGTATAAAAATATACATATATATATATGTGTAATAATAAATTTGAAATAGCTACTCCTATAGTCGATTTGGTTCAGTTATTTTTTGATTAAAATCAAAACCCAACCAAATTTGATCGGTTTTTAAAATTCAAAACCAAAACCAAACCAAATCAAAAAGTATCGATTTTTTTTTATCGATTTAGTTTGGTTCGATTTTTCGGGTCAACTAACAAGTACTCTATAGTTGAAGAGTAACAGAACTAGAGAAGTGGAAACAGTGAACTGATCATATTGAAGAATTCAATTGCATTGAAAATAAACACTCACAACACATACTCCAACAATATTTACTCCAAAAATAATATAAGGAAAAAAATATTAATTCTTTCTTAAAATCTGTAAAAATCATTTATTTTGGGGGGAAAAAAACCCGACAAAATCACTTATTTTGGACGAAAGAAAGTAATGTTTTAATGGGTTTAGAACTTTGTAAGTAGCAGGAGTAATTGAATTTATGAGAATAATTAATGACTCACGTGAAAGCAATTAGAAGTAAAGGAAGAAGGTGGGTCATTAATACTACTATGGAAGTAGGAAGTAGGAGAAGGGTACATTGCTCCCTCGGTTCTAAAATAAGTAATTTTTTGGTTGTTTTTCATCTAGATTGAGAAATTTATTTTTTAATATTAATTAGCAATGTAATTGACCATATTAATATTTATTATCTTTTCACATAAACACTCCTAATACATATTTCAACACTATTTACTTCAAGGATTGTAGGGAAAAAAAATTAATTCATTCTTAAAATCTAGAAAAATCACTTATTTTTGGACCACAACGAAACAAAAAAGCCAAAAAACACTTATTGTGGACGAGAATGAGTAGCATTTTTTGCCAAAATCTGCATAAGGTAACATGGAACTGGTCCAAAAGTGAAAATTATTGCTTTTATTTCATAGATTTAGACTGAATGATAGTGATTACTAATTGTAGTGCTGCTAATTTTTGTCGTTGGCTATATAAAATTAGGTGATATGAAGTATCTTAAAAAAGCATCTATAGGAAAAGTTTTACTGATACTGAGGGTGTGTATGGTATAACGGAAAATATATATTTTTTAAATATTTTCTTAAAAAATAAGTAGTAGTTTTACTTTTTTTATTTTATTGTACGCAAATTAAGGAAAATAACCTCAAGAGTATTCATAAATAATTTAGATACAATAAAGATGAAGTCATAGTTCCGGCACCACCTGCCCAGCCAGCCGGGGTAAGGGTCAGGTAGCCAGAGGCAGGGATCAGGTTGTTATAGGTGGAGATCAGGCCGCTAGAGGTGGAGGCCAGCCCGCTAGAGGTGGAGGTCTGCCTATCATAGGTCTTCCCAGAGACATAGTTCAGGGTGGTGGAGCCCAGCCCCGGTTATATACATTTTCAGCCGGATCGGAGGTGGAGTCCTCCGGTGCTGTTATTATAGGTATCATTTCAGTTTGCAATAGAGATGCTTCAGTTTTGTTTGATCCGGGGTCTACTTATTCTTATGTGTCATTATATTTTGCCTTGGATTTGGTTCTGCCCTGTGAATCCTTAAGTGTCCCTATTTATGTGTCCTCGTCCGTGGGGGATGCCATTGTTGTAGATCGTGTGTATCGTTCGTGCGTGGTCGTTATTAAGGGTCTTGAGACTAGTGTAGATCTTTTGTTGCTTGACATGGTGGATTTCGACGTCAGTTTGGGCATGGAGTGGTTGTCACCTTATTATGACATCTTGGAATGTCACTCCAAGACAGTTAGCCTTGTCAGGGTTGCCTCGATTAGAATGGAAAGGGACTCCTGGTCATTCTCCCAGCAAAGTGATTTCTTATGCCAAGGCTCGTTGCATGGTTGAGAAGGGGTGTTTAGATTATTTGGCTCATATTCGTGCTCTGATGCTGAGGTTCATTCTATAGATTCGGTGCATGTTGTTCGCGAGTTTCCCAAGGTATTTCCTGCAGACCTGTCGGGGATGCCACCCGACAAGTATATTGATTTTTGCATTGATATGACTCTAGGCACTCAACCTATTTCTATTTCTCCATACCGGATGGCCCTACCAGAATTGAAAGAGTTGAAAGAGCAGTTGCTAGACTTGTTTGATAAGGGTTTCATTAGACCTAGTGTCTCGCCTTGGGGTGCACCGGTGTTGTTCGTGAAGAAGAAAGATGGATCGATGAGGATGTGTATAGATTACCGGCAGTTGAATAAAGTTGCTATTAAGAATAAGTATCCGTTGCCGAGAATTGATGACTTATTTGATCAGCTTCAGGGTGCCAGGGTATTTTCGAAAATTGATTTGAGATCGGGATACCATCAGTTGAAGATTAGGGCGTCTGATGTTCCTAAGACAGCCTTTCAGACGAGGTATGGGCACTATGAATTTCTGGTGATGTCTTTTGGGTTGACTAATGCTCCAGCATCCTTTATGGATTTGATGAATCGGGTTTTCAAGCCTCATCTGGATTCTTTCGTAATTGTGTTCATTGATGATATTCTAATATACTCCCGCATCCGAGAGGAGCATGAGCATCACCTTCGTATAGCGCTCCAGACTTTGAGGGATAATCAGTTGTATGCAAAATTTTCAAAGTTTGAGTTCTGGTTAGATTCAGTAGCTTTCTTGGGTCACGTCGTATCAGTAGAGGGTATTCAGGTAGATCCTAAAAAGATTGAGGCAGTCAAGAACTGACCTAGACCCACTACAGCCACGGAAATCAGGAGCTTCTTGGGTTTGGTAGGTTACTACCGTGGTTTTTGGAGGGGTTTTCATCTATAGCAGCCCCAATGACTAAATTGACTCAGAAAGGTGCCCCATTCAAATGGTCAGACGAGTGTGTGGCGAGTTTTCAGAAGCTCAATACAACCTTGACTTCAACATCGGTGTTGGTGTTACCATCAGGTTCAGGATCTTTCACGGTGTATTGTAATGCTTCCCGTGTTGGGCTTGGAGCGGTATTGATGCAGGAGGGCAGGGTGATTGCATATGCGTCTCGGCAGTTGAAAGTCCATGAGAAGAATTATCATGTTCATGACTTAGAGTTGGCAGCCATTGTTCACGCATTAAAAATTTGGAGGCACTATCTCTATGGTGTGTCGTGCAAGGTTTTCCCGGATCATCGCAGTCTAGAGTACTTGTTCAAGCAAAAGAACCTTAATTTGAGACATAGGAGATGGTTAGAGTTATTGAAAGATTATGACGTCACTATATTGTATAATTCAGGGAAGGCCAATGTGGTGGCCAATGTATTGAGTAGAAAGACGATGAGTATGGGCATCCTTGCATTTATTCTAGTCGGTGAGAGACCGTTAGCTTCAGACATTCAGACCCTGGCTAATCAGTTCGTGAGGCTAGATATTTCGCCCAACAGTGTTCTAGCTTGTACAGTCGCTCGGTCATCTTTATTTGAGCGTATCAGGGATCGGCAGGATGATGACCCACATTTGATGGTCCTTAGGGACACAGTTCGGCACAGTGGTGCCAAGAAGGTTACAGTCGGAGATGATGGAGTATTGAGGATGCAGGGCCGTATATGTGTGCCTAATGTTGATGGCCTTCGTGAGTTGATTCTTGAGGAATCTCACAGTTCTAAGTATTCTATTCACCCAGGTGCTGCCAAAATGTACCAGGACTTGCGACAACATTATTGGTGGTGAAGGATGAAAAAAGACATTGTTGCTTATGTGGCTCGTTGTTTGAATTGCCAACATGTAAAGTATGAACATCAGAGACCCGGTGGGTTTCTTCAGCAGATAGAGATTCCTGAGTGAAAGTGAGAGTGCATCACTATAGACTTCGTTGTTGGGCTCCCACGGACTCAGAGGAAGTTCGACGTTGTTTGGGTTATTGTGGATAGGCTGACTAAATCATCGCATTTCGTTCCAGTGGCAAGTACTTATACTTCGGAGCGGTTGACAGAGATATATATTCGAGAGATTGTTGGCCTTCACGGTGTGTCCGTGTCTATCATTTCTGATCGGGGTACGCAGTTTAACTCGCACTTTTGGAGGGCAGTTCAGCGTGAGTTGGGTACCCGAGTTGAGTTGAGCACATCGTTTCATCCTCAGACGGACGGGCAGTCCGAGCGTACTGTTCAGATTTTGGAGGATATGCTCCGCGCGTGTATTATTGACTTTGGAGGTTCTTGGGATTAATTATTGCCATTAGCGGAATTTGCCTATAATAATAGTTATCAGTCGAGCATTCAGATGGCTCCTTATGAGGCATTATATGGTAGACGGTGCAGATTGCAAGTTGGATGGTTTGAGCCGGGAGAGACTCGGTTATTAGGTACAAACTTAGTTTATGAGGCCTTAGAAAAGGTCAAGATTATTCAGGAGAGACTTCGTGCGGCTCAGTCTAGGCAAAAGAGTTATGCCGACCGTAAGGTTCGTGATGTGGTATTCATGGTTGGAGAGAGAGTATTGCTTCGGGTATCACCCATGAAGGGTGTTATGAGATTCGGGAAGAAGGGTAAGTTGAGCCGTAGGTATATCGGGTAGTTTGAGATTCTTGATAGAGTTGGGGAGGTAGCTTATAGACTTGCGTTGCCTCTAGGGTTATCCTCAGTTCATCCGGTGTTCCACATGTCTATGCTCCGGAAATATCATGTTGACCCGTCTCACGTGTTGGATTTCAGCTCTGTCCAATTGGACAAATACTTGACTTATGAGAAGGAGCCAGAAGCCATTTTAGACCGACAGGTTCGTCAGATGAGGTCAAAGAGTTATCCTTCAGTTCGAGTGCAGTGGAGAGGTCAGCCCGTTGAGGCATCTACTTGGGAGTCCGAGTCGTACATGCAGAATAAATATCAGCACTTATTTGCCAATTCATGTAATTTTCTATGTTTGTTCGAGGACGAACGTGTGTTTTAGAGGTGGAGATTGTGATGACCCAATGGGTCATTTTATGAAATTAGACCTAATTCTAGGCTTATTAGCCATAAAAAGATTAATTTTAATTACACCGATTTGCGTGTGCATTCTGTACGTGAAGTCGGAAAGTTTTTATGCGAAAATATGAGAAATAGTAATTTCTAGAGATAAATTTTGGTTTTAGTTGAATTTGGTCAACATTTTGAGTAAACGAACCCTGATATGTGTTACGACGATCCTGGGAGATCCGCAGTAAAATATGAGACTTGGGCATATGCCCGGAATTGAATTCCGAGGTCCCAAACCTTAGAAATCAATTTTTGAAAGAAATTATTTTGCTGAATTATTAATGAAATAAAAAAATGAATTAATATTTGAAACTATAGGTATCGGGCTCGTATTTTAGTTTCGGAGCCCGATACATATTTGTTATAGTATTTAAGTACTATATGTGAAATTTGGAGAGAATCGGAATTTATTTGACGTGATTCGGACGTCCGGTTGAGAAATAGTGAAATTTAAGTGTTCTTGAAAAAAAACAAGAGTTTTGAGGTTAAATTTATAGTTTTAGATGTTATTTTCATGTTTTGATCGCACGAGCAAGTCCGTATGATGTTTTTAGACTTGCGTGCATGTTTGGTTTGGAGTTCCGAGGGCTCAGGTGAGTTTCGGGGTGTTTTGAACTTGTTAAAATGTGTTGTAAACTCTGTTTCTGGTGCCCAGTGGTTTTGTGCTTCGCGATCGCGAAGCTTCTCCCTTGATCGCGTAGTATAAAATTTCTGGGGCTTACTTTTGTTCTTCGCGAACGCGGGCAGGCTCACGCGAACGTACTGAGTAAGTGGTCCTGGGGGAGGGGGCCCGATTTTGTTCTTCGCAAACGCGACCAACGGGCCGCGACCACAATGGTCTCAGATCGCTAAGCTTCGCGAACGCGTCCATCAATGCGAACGCGAAGGCCATTTGGGCCTGACTCTTCACGAACGCGGCAGGCCCATCGTGAACGCGATGAAGGCCTGCCCAGTCATATAAAAACAGAATTAAAACGGGTAGAACTCTTTTGCTTCCTATTTTTCGAACTACAAAGACCTATAGGTAATTTTCTTCACACAAATTCATCCCCAAGGTGTTTGTAATAATTTCTAAACTCTACTCTTTCAATTACCCAATATTTTTCATCACTTTTCAATTAAAAATCAAGAATTTTCATGGTAAAAATTGAGGGATTGGGTAGAATTGGGAAATTTTGTAAAAATCGATTTTTAACTTCGAATTTCGAAACTAATTGCATATTCAGGCTCGGGAGTGAATGGGTGAACTTAATTTGGTCCGAACCCCGAGTTTGGACCAAGCAGACTGGAGGTCGGGTTTTAACTTTTTTTGAGAAAACTTAGCAAAAGTCATAATTTTCAGTAAAGTTAGTTCCTTTAGCATTAATTAATGATATTAAGATAATTATGATTAGATTCAAGCAGGTTAGAGCTAGATTCTAAAGGAAAAACTGTACTTGAGCATTGAGTGACCTGCGAAATTGAGGTAAGTGTTTGGTTTAACCTTGACTTGAGGGAATAGGAATCCCAACTTAATTGCTATGTGAATTTGCATGTGTGTGGTGTATAGGTGAGGTGACGCGTATCTATGCACCATCAAATTGTCTGATAAACATGATCCCTTCCCCGTTTCCAATTTATTTTATTCGCGTAATTGTTTGTGCCCATTGATGTTTCTATGACGACTTGGCTTTGTTAACTTGTTGTTAAGTCTTGTTTCAATTATTTTGGAAAGTGTTGGTTGTTTCCTTAGTTTCATTGTGGTACATAAAGATTGATCGGTTTGACATTATTTTACGAGATATATACATTCCTGTTGGTTTCATTTTTGAGATGGTATTGATGAAGTTTATGACAAAATACGGTTTACTGTTTACAATTGTTGAGACAAAAGTATTGTGAAAGGTTTTGACCTGATTTGTGAAATTTTTATAAATAAAGTGATATGATATGTCTGGTGGGAGCGGGTTGCACGCCGCAACAAGGAGTGATAAGGGTGGACAAGTGAGATCGGGTTGCACGCCGTAACAGGAGCAATAAGGGTGATATATATATATATATATATATATATATATATATATATAGAGAGAGAGAGAGAGAGAGAGGAGCAATAAGGGTGGACATGTGGGAACGGGTTGCACGCCGCAACAAAAAGCAATAAGGGAGGACACTTATATTTTACTGATTTTCAAAATTTAAATATTTGAATACTTACGGTTTTACTTTACTAATTTTCATATTTTGCGCTTACTTTTGTTTTAAGGCAAAGTTTGGAAATTTGTGTTAGAATTTGGTTATAGCTGAGCCCAGGAAAAGGCAGCAGAGTTATTTGATTTATTGTTGCAGTTTGTTGTTTTTGGTTAGCTTAGAAATTCTTCCCTGCTTTATTATAAAAATATATTGTCACAGGTTGTATTACAAATATCCCGTTGTAGCCTCGTCACTACTTCGTCGAGGTTAGGATCGACACTTACTCAGTACATGGGGTCGGTTGTACTGATACTACACTTTGCACTCTTTCGTGCAGATCCAGGTACCGGTCAGAGTTAGGAGATTTTTAGTAGCACGCAACATTATTCGGAGACACGAGGTAGATCTGCTAGCGTCCACATATTCCTTGAGTCTTCTCCTAGTTTTATAGACACTATTTTATTATATTTGAAACATTTACATTATTTCTTTCAACCCATTATTTGTAGTATTCTTAGCGGTTCGTGAATTGTGACACCAGACCCTGGGGTAATCTTATGGTTATTTATTTAGTTAGAGGCTCGGTTTAATTATTCATTTACTCCCTCTGATTCACAATAAATGACCAATTTACTTTTTTATTTTGGTTCAAAATAAGTGCCCATTTATATAACCAAGAAATAATTCAATTTGTTTTTACAAAATAACCCTTATGTACATATCCCTAAAAAGTATTCTTACTCCTCACATTAAATAGTTAATTAGGGGTAGTTTAGTCATAATAGGTATTTTTTATTATAGAATTTAGTATTTTCTTAATGGGCGTGCTAAAAGCAAACTGATCACTTATTGTGAACCGGAGGGAGTATTATATTATTAGTGGATTTATGCAAAGAAAGTAATAAAGTTTAGTTTATTTTTGAATTGTTCTGTTATAATTAAATAGACTTTAATAAAAATTTATCAAATAAATTTTAATATTGGGTTGCCTAGCAAGTATGATGTTAGATGCTATCACGATTCCTAAGGTCGATAAGTTGAGCCGTGACACATATTGGGCTTTTAAAAATTTAAAGTTTAGTCAGTTTCTTGTTGCTGGTGTTGCTGCTTCTTTTTCCTCTTCAAACCTTCGATCTGAATTTAATAAGTATTTAAGCTTCAATCCTGAGGTCTTAGCCCTCTGATTGAATTGGAGAAGGCACATCCAGTTTGAAAATTGTGAACTGCCATCACCAAGTGAAGCTAGGTTTTGACTATTTAATTAGATATGGAATCCAAATCTTAAGGTCTAGAGTTCAGTTTTGAAACGATTAAACTTTAAATTTTTTATAAAATTCGTCTATTCTTTAAAATAACGGCCCTCAAAAAGGCTATTTGTGCACGTCGCCCCATGTTATGTATTGTCCTAATTTTCTTATAATATTTAGTTTTTTTATTTGTTAAAGAAAATGACAAGATATTTATTATAATTGAATTTTTTTTTTGTGGAAGTAAATTATAAATTTCTCATATTTGACTAGTAACTTTTCTGGTAGAAAAATATTTGGACTTCTATAAATTTCATTACTTCTTATTCAGTAGCATCCATAATGTAGTCATACATGGTTTGAGAGTCGTGTTTAGGGAGAGAACTTTACGGGACAAGTGTTAGTATGTCACTTGTATTTGCCTCTTCGTAAGATTATTTTCTCGATATTTTGTACTCTTTTTTATAATAGTGGATTGTTCATCTCCGCATGTGACTGTTAGGTCAATTGACCGATAAGGCTGTATTGCGGTTCGAGCCCAGGCCCGCAAGCCCATATGTGCTTTGGGCTAAACGGGCTGGCCCGTATGGTCCGGGCCCAAGCGGTCCTAAGAGCCCACTGTGGGCCAGTCCAGCATGGGGAGACCGCGAGCCCGGGACTGGCTGGCTGGCCTGGGCCGGTTCAACCGGGCTAACGCGCCTAACGACTATTTTTTATTTTATTTTATAAATTGGCCAACGGTTGGAAATTTAAAAAATAGTCGTTGGCCTGCCAATTTAGCCGTTTGGCACATTCAAAAATAGCCATTTGCCCCCTAAACTTTTTATAATTACACGTTTTTCCTATTCTCAACTATAAATACTCCCTCATTCTTTCATTTTTACTCGCAAAATCATCAATCTCTCTCAATCTCAAACTCAAATTGAAGTCTTCAAGTCTTCACTCGTCTCTCATTTCTCAAACTCAAATTCTCAATTCAAGTTAAATCATGCCCGGTGATTCTAGAGTTAGCTCATTTGTTCGGGAACACTTTAATGTGGTAGAAGGAAATGAAGAATTTTACATAGTAAAGTGCAAGAACTGTGGTCGAGTCTACACTCGTCGTCCAAAGTTGGAAGGCACGGGCTCTTTAAGGAGGCATATAATAAAGAGTTGTCTTGCGCGTTCTCCAGACATTCGTATTTAAGATTTTAAGTTTATTTCAGACAATTTGTGTTAGTTTAAAATTATTAGACGTATTATGCTTAATGTTGTAGTTTCTTAGATTAATTTGAAGTATTATTAATTTATTATGCAATGATAAGTGCAAGTTTGAATATTTCTTTACATTTTTTTGTGTTTAAATTTGAATTAGAAGATTTAAGTCACAATTATATAATATAATTTACAAAAAATTGCCTTAGATAAAAAAAATTCAAAAAAAAATAGCCCGGCTCACTTAGGTCCGTTTAGGCCTATGGGCCCGCCCCACTTAGCCCGGGCCCATATGGGCTTAGGCCCCACAGTGGGCCGGTTCCACCCTCCAGGACCGTTAAGCCCGGGACCGTTTGGCCCAGCACCGCATGGCCCGGTTCGCTAGAGCCCGAGACCATTCGGCCCAGCCTATTTAGGCCCGGGTCCGGACCACAATACAACCTTATTGATCGAACCACGTTAAATTATAAATGTTTGTGTCTCTTTTGATATATTTTTCTCTTTTATTATTTGATGCATCATCATTCAAAATTTATTTTACTAGTTTTCGCATGACACTTAGTTTTTTTTAATCCTAACACTACCTGCCCATAGACTTAATTTCGTTGATACTGAGAGCTAAAAGGATCCAGCTGAAAAGGAATTCTGAAAGAAAAGGCAGTGGAAAGGGAGAAAGAGACTGAATTTAAAGGAAGTTGGAATATGTCGTTTTGTAGTATTAAAGATAAAAATATTTAATGGAGCAGCGTTGGAAGTAGTGGAGGGTCCTGCTGAGCTTAGTTGAAAGTGAAATTGAAATTGAAATTGAAATTGAAAGATAAGAATTGTTCGCCTTAAAGTTTTCATTGGTGTGATCTATAAATTATGGGTTAAAATCTTAAAATCCATCACTAATACTTTCATCAATATAAACTGTTTACATAATACTCTTTTGAAATATGACCTTTTCCCGGAACCTTACGTGGTCAATACATAATGCTTCGTATACCGGAATAACGATTTCTTTTAACATTAGAATTGGAATTTTTGGTGAGGGGAGGAGGGGGCAAAATTAAGGAGGCAGCAGAAACAGCAAAGCATTTCATCATCTATTCATCATCATGGCCATACTCTTGGATTCATATTTTGGCAAACAGTTCAAAAAATATTTAAAAGAAAGAATAGGATATGTTTAATATTTCTTCGTTTCATTTGGGTGTGTTTGGTATAACGGAAATGTTTTTCGTGAAAAATATTTTACAAAAAAATATTTTTTTGGAAAACAAGTACTATTAATTACTCATTTTCCAGTATTTGGTATGCAAATTAAGAAAACAACTTCTCAACCGTATTCATAAATAATTTAGATACAATAAACATGAAGCCATAAACTTTCGAACGAACAACCTTCTGAACCCGCCAATTTAATAAACTTCTGAATCGCTAAACTTTCGCACCCGTAAACTCTATAATTTCTAAACCCACAAACTACCAAACACATAAACCTCCGAACTCATAACTTTGGAACTCGTATAATTTCGAACCTTTAATTTCGAACTCGTAAATACTTTTATCAAAATTCTTTAAATATTTATTTAATAATACCTATTTCAAAGTAAAATTGTTATATCATTAGAGATTTGGGAATAGAGAGTGCCCTGTAGTTTAAGAACTTTTTTAACGATAGTGTATAGTATAATGTTGAGTTGATATTTTACAACAAATAACTTAGTACTATATAAAAAGATATAGATTTATTGGAATGAATGGAAAAGAAAGAAAAATAATTAATAAACCTCATTTAGAATACTGCAAAAAATTATACGTAGGTTATAATGCAGTGATTAAATAATATCAAAATGATTTATTGGATATAAATTATTATCCCACATTGAATATAAAATCAAAATAGTATCAAATTATGGTATAACTAATTTCGTAATTTCTTACGTCGAAAATGTAAATTTAGCCAAACATGAAATTGAATAATCTCATATTTTATCTCAAAATTATTATCCTTCAATATTGTTCACGTGAAATTGTTTTTACATTTTTTAATTTATTTATTTATTTTTTATATTATTGAGAGCAGTTTCAAGTACTACACATATAATCGATGAAGATAAAGTACCTAGTGATTGTTCATTTAGTATAGTTCCAAATATTATGAAAGGAGGTCAAATATTAAATATATGAAAGCGTCGACAATGACTTCAAAGTTATTTATTGTCGAAAATTTAAAAGTTGTTGTCCAATACAATTTTGAAGATGTTATGTAATTTACTTTGTTGAAGAAATTTTTATAAGCTTATTACTTATTTGTATAATATATATATTTTATCCTAAAAAATAGGACTTCGTACCAATATAGTTCAAATAGGAACAATTTGATAAGTAAAATTTTAATAGATTTCAAAGTTCTAAATGTTAGGGATGTAAGATTTCAAAGTCCTAAATATTAGGAATGTAAATTAAATTACATCTTTATCCAACATAATATCGATTTTGTTGAAATGGATTTTCAAAACAAGACATAAAAATTGAAACAAAATAAGTTAGTAATTATGTTTACCTCGAAAGACGAGTAATAATTAAACTCGTAATATGGTTATAATGATACGTGATCTGATTCAATGCCAATTGATAAATGACTAAATGAATTAAACGATTAAAATAAACCAAACAAGTGTCATTTGCAAGTTATCGACCTCGATTTGGAATAAGCTAGAGATCAAGCGTTAAGAACAACAAGAACAATAAGAACATTAGGGAATCGTAAGCAAGTAAAAGAGCAGAATGTTATTATTTCTCAGTGATTGTGTATAATATGTCGTGTTACAAATGAACAGGGTTCCCCTTTATATAGTAGAGGAATCCTAAATAAGGTATAACTCTAATTTTGAAAGTAAAATCTATGATTGGTATCAATAATCGTTAGCGGTTCTGTCTATCCCGAGATTCCCGCCGAGATTTGTGGTCGATCACTAATATCTCGCTATTCAGTTGCCTAATGTTGATTGTGTCCAGTCTCGATCCTTCGGTCTTCGTGTTCTTCGAGCTCGTGCTCGCTTCGATATGAACTTAAACTCGAGGCAGACCTTCGAGCCCATAAAATCGGTCATGCTCGATTTTAGCTATATACAGATAGTCCCCGTGTTTCTTAGAATGAAATGATAAGAACGACTTGAGCTTTGATTCCCTTGCATCCCGATCATGACATCATCCTCGTGATGTAAGCGGTGGATGTGACCGAAACGTCCCGTCGATTCGGTTCCCCAAAATCATCAATTCATGTTAGTCATCGGTCGACAACTAGTACCACCGAACTGTTGCCTCAAACCTATAAATATCACCTCCTTCCTTGATACAAACTTTACTTTTGCGTTGATTAAATCTCTCACCTTTCAAACTCTTATTGTATTCTTCCTGTAACGACCCGGTCGGTCGTTCCAAGAGTTTAGCCCTGTTTTCCCTATTTCTGCTTCATTTTGTGTGGTTCAGCTCTTGTGTGTTTTGTTGGGTTGGTTGGCTCGGGTTCGGAGTGGTCGTGGTGAGAACAGAGACAATTAAGCTCTTAAATTGGCCTAATAGTTGAAAAAGTCAAATGGGAGTTGACTTTGGTAAACGACATCAGAATGTAGATTTTATGGCTCAGATAGCTTCGTTAGGTGATTTGGGACTTAGGAATGTGTTCGGAATGTGGTTTTGATATCCGGTGTAGAATTAGGCTTGAATTGGCGAAAGTTAGTTTTTGGCAATTTCTCGGTCGGTAGTGGAAAAAAGGCTATTGGGGTTGGAATGGAATTCCGGAAGTTGGAGCAGGTTCGCACTGTCATTCGGACGTGTGTGCAAATTTTCAGGTCATTCGAATGTGTTTTGGTTGGTTTCGGCATCGTTGGTGATTTTCGGAAATTTTAGGAATCTTAGGCTTGAATCATGGGTTGAATTGGAGTTTCGATGTTATTTTGGGTGTTCCGAGGGTTCGACTAAGTCCAGGTGATCATTTAGGACTTGTTTGTATTTTTGGTTGGGGTCCCGAAGGGGTCGAGGTGTTTTCGGATGGCCATCGAGGAGTTTTGCAAAGTGAAAAGAGTGCTGGTGTGAAGGTTTCTGATGTTTCCGCACCTGTAGATAGGGGGTCGCAGGTGCGGGTCTGCAGATGCGGACGACTCATCGCAGGTGCAGATTTTTATAGGCTGGAGGAGTTTCCGCAGGTGCGAGGTTTTCACCGCACCTGCGAAGCCGCATATGCGGAATTTTGAGCGCATGTGCGGAGGATTGGCTTCTAAGTGTTTTCCGCAGGCGCGCACCTGGGACCGCATGTGTGCGTAAATGGTCGCATGTGCGGGACCACTGAACAGAAGGGTATATAAGCCAGCCTTCGCGAATTTGAGCCATTTCTTCAATATTTTCATCTGGGATTAAGCTTTGGGAGAGGGTTTTGAAGGATGAAATCAAGAGAACTTAGTTGAGGTAAGATATCTTAACCTAAAACTCATTCCTATGCAATTTTTGGACTGATTTAGGGTGAATTTGTGGGAAAAATCAGTGTTAAATTGGGGGTTAGGGCTTGGAAGAACTTGAGACTTTGATTGAGGAATTGAAGGGGCAATTGTTGTCCGATTTTGATGTTCTTGGTATGTATAGAATCGTGGGAGGATGATGATTCCAGTTTATGATTTTTATCGAATTCCAAGACGTGGGCCCGAGGGGTCGGGTTTGGCCAATTTCGGGAATTGTGCCTAATTGTGATAATTTTTATTGGGTTTCATCTCCTTAGCATATATTGATGTTATTATTCTGATTTTGATTGACTCGGAGCATTTGGGACCCGATTCGAGAGGCAAGAGCATCGCGGAGTGGTTTTTGGGCCGATTTGAGGTAAATAACGATTGTAACTCTAGACCTGAGAGTATGAAACCCCGGTATTTCGTATTATTTTGACAAATGAGGTGACACACATGCTAGGTGACGAGCATGTGGGCGTGCACTGTTGGGGGATTGTGACTTAGTTCATCCTATAGCGACTATTAAGCCGCGCATTTGATTTGAAACCTTATGATATCCTGCATTTTAGAGATTTATACTTTATTATAGGTTGTATGCCATGTTTGGGGCCTTATACCGATCTGTTTAGACCCTCAGGAGTAATATTTCCACTATTCTCACACTATTTTGGTAGAAAATTTATGAACTCAGTCATGCTTTATATCCGTTGTTGTTATCACTATTATCACACTATTTTAAAACTCTGAGAGGTATTTTGGGCTGAGTCCCGTGAGTTGAGATGAGCTGCCCCAGTGACTTGTGAGGATGACTGAGTGAGGCCGAGAGCCGAGTATGTGAGGATAGTTATGGATCGGGCTGCACGCCGCAGCAATATATACATATTATATGGATCAGGATACACGCTGCATCAATATATACATATTATATGGATCGGGTTGCACGTCGCAACAATATATATTATATGGATTGGGTTGCACGCCGCAGAAATATATATTATATGGATCGGGTTGCACGCCGCTGTCGCGCCCCCTTTTCTCCCCCAAGGCACTCTTTTCGGGGCCCGGTTCTAAAAGGGTTTAAGACATTGGTTGAGTCAACTCGTCCCTTTTGGGAAAGGGGGTTTGCATTTTGAAGAGTCGCCACCTAACGATTTTAAGGTGCGTTAGGGCACCTAGGGGGTTCATTTATAACTACGTTTGATAACCAGAGACAGGGTAAGGGCTTGAAATTATCCTAAGGGGAAGGTGTTAGGTACCTCTCAGGATCCACACGTGTGGTTCCCGGCCAAACAATTTTTTGTGAATTGGTACAATTTAGCAGATAAACAAGTATGACTCAAATAATAGGGGATTTAAGTCTAAGTACACAGATATCTGAAAACAGTTGATGGAAAACTAGATTTTGAACGGAATTACGATCTAAGCATGTTTGTGAAAGTAAAGGGATATCCTAGGTTTGTTTATAATATGGATCAAATCAATGAAATACCCGGTATGACACTCCTCCAAGAGGGGCTACACGTGGTATTAACGCACCGGTCATCATATCAATATCTACCCTTTCCCACCCGTGAAATTAATTAAAGCAGTGTTGGTCTCGACCTCTATTGCATGTTGTTACCCGTCCCTTCCTATCAGTCTTAGAGGAATTTAGGACTTCTATCCTATGAAGGAGGTGCTAGGAAGACCCTCAAGTTTTTAAAGGTGAAAATACTAAGGCGACATATAAGAAAACATATAGGACTTCAATTAAGGGGAGCATGGAAGACAAATAAAAGACTCAGATTACCTCCACACGTAGTACACATAGACAACATGACTCATACACAATTAAGGTTCAGATTCAGATTCTGATCCTAAGCATGGTATCTAAGTGATAACACAAAGACAGATTTATTGCATAACTCAGAGAGGAAGTCCTAATCAGGCTTGCCTACTGGTTTTAAACATGCTAACAACCAAGCACTAATCACAGAAGACAGTTCTGGTTTTATTTCCTTGTGGTTGATTACCTAAGGCTTGCCTAGGCGTGCAACAGTTATTCAGAGTTGATAACAGCTTCAGGTCGTTATACTTAATAACATGTTGTTCTAAGTGTTTCAAATGTTCAGAGACTAGTTACCAGTTTGTTAGAACATGAAGACTGTTTTATACATCTGTATTTAGACTAAGTGTAATTAAATGACTACGATCCTATAACATGATGTCTAATGCAGCATGGTGCATATGCAGTCTCTAAAACAGGATCTCTAAATGCACATAGAAGTACAACATTATGAACAGTTTCAGGAATAACATAGGTGACAGTTTTTAATGCTTGTTTATCTTAACACATGTTTGCTAAGTGTAGAGCACGGTTGCCGCATGAATAACAACTGATATTGATACATTTATCCTAAGACAATATCTCTAAATGAAGTTTCAGAACATGTTTACAAGGCAGAATCACATAATAGCGATTTATTGTTTTTTGGTATTATTTGCCCTATAGACAGGGTTTCTAAGTGAGGGCAATAAATGATGACATGCTGAAAGAAAACAGTGTATGTGAGCCTAAATAGCATGATATCTAATGTATTAAGTTTACAAATACATGTTGGTCATGACAAACAAAGCATAACTTAACATGTATATGGGCTTCAAGATCTTAATTACATGTTGAACAACAAAGTAATAAATGAAAGCAAATTAAAAACACAATGAATTGCAACAGTAGTAGAAACATATTGGTTGGAGAACTGAAATCTGAATTAGAACATACCAGTGAGGCGAAGAAATAAGTAACACAAAGCAAAAGATAGGTGATGCACAGTAGTTAGCCTTGGCTTGCAACCAGCTAACTTGGAGTAGTAGCAAGTAGCATAGAAGAGAGAATAGAGAGAGTAGAAAGTTTTAGTTGTGTGTGAGAAAGAGAGTTGAACATATTAGTTCCGTGTGTCTAAAATGAGAGAAGAGCATACATATATATAGTTTTTGAAAGCTGGGTTGAAATAAGGTAAAAATCAGAATCAATTAACAATTATGGAACTTGGTATCAATTCGAGTGAAATCAGCCCAAGTACTCCCATAATTAAGGGAGTTATTCAAACGGTGAGTACAAATAAGGAAAGGGACCATATATAGACTAAAGGGAACATTCAAACAATGTGAAATCAGCATGAGTATCCCTTGATTGAAGGGGTTAAATTCAAACGGCTAATAGGAAAATAACAAATAAGGAAAGTTCCTATGTATATACCATATAAGGAAAAAATTTCAACCCAATACAAGTATGCAATTGAGACTAGGTTCATCAGATTTAATTAAGGAAATAGGGATCAACTAACGGTAAATCAATCATGTAACAAGGTAAGAAATAAGTTAAAAGTCGGAAGTTAGTAAGAATAGTCCATAAGAAATCAGTAAGGTTTTTCAATTCTCAAGGAATCACGGATTCAAATAATAAATCAGGAACCCTAACGAAGTAAAATTATAGAGAATCAGGAATTCGAACAGGAATAACATCAATTAGGAAAATAATAGGCAAGAAAAAGCATAGCACGGTAAAGAACCACATAGAATCAGGGATTCGATGCTAGCACACATTAAACGAACATGGAGAATTACAGAGTCAAAAAACCCTAATGACTATAGTAGCAAAATCACATAGGTTTAGAGACAAAGAAGTAACACTAAAGGGATTAAACAGAATGAACACAATATAAGTAGAAGAAAACAAAAATCAGGAACCCTAATGAGCAAAAATAGGGTAAGATCACAGAAATCTTAAAACACTTATGGGAAATAAGATTTCATACAATTAAACGAACACATCAGTCAAACAAAAACTCAGAAACATAGAGTTTTAACATAATAAGTTAAATGAAAAGAGAACTTCGAATAAATCGTTGAAACATAGAAAGAATCACAGAATGATACTAAAAGCGGAAGAAAAAAAATCATTTTGAAAGAGGGGTTATGAAACCCTAATTTTGAGACGAAGAAACGTTTAGAAATAGGAAGGTTTTTGAAGGAAACATGTAAAGGTTTCATAATATACACAGATCTAAGACAGATCTAAAATAAAATCGGAAATCTTGAGAGTTAGGGTTTCAGAGAACCCAGAGAAGATAAGAAAACCTTAAAATGTTACCGTCTTTAGCCGAAAAATTCATAGATCTTACTCGAACAGCCGGAGGTTGCCGGAAAATGGCATGAAGGACCATGGGTAGGAGTTGAACCGCTCTAGGTTCACCTGAGGACCCCAGGGTAGTATCAAACCGGCGTGGGGTGAGGCTAGTGGATGGTGAGAGGACATAGCTTCCGGTGAGGGAGGTTGCCAGAGAAGGAGGATAGAGTCCATCGGAGAGGAGGGAGACGAGAAGGTTCTAGAGAGAACCAGAGATAGAGAGAGAGGGAGGTAGAGAAATGATTGAACGGGGAGTGAATGAGGGAAATGGGGTAGTCGTTAGGTCTTAATTTGGTAAGACTGAATCTGGGTCGTTGATCTAATTTGATCAACGGTCCAGATTACACACAGGATTGGGTCGGGTAGGCTTAGAGATTGGGCTTGGGTCGTCTTGGGCCAATTAAATGTATTAGGACTAGATTTGATTTAGGCAATATGCATGATTTTGTAAAATACAGTATAAATATATAATTTAAAATATCTTTTAGATGAACCGACGACCGTGACGCGGCTCAAGACATTGCAACCTCTCTTGCTACGGAGTTTTGAGGGTCCTCATCAAAATTCTGCCCCAGTTTGATGGACTGATGTTTTTGACTGCTGCTCGTGCGACGATCGGCTGAACTTACTTCGAAATTTTGAGGGTCCTCCTCAATATTCTGCCCCAGTTTCTAATTGCAGGGGAAAATGAAAATTTTATTGAATTGTGACCGAACCCATATGGCTGCCTACGTATCCCCTCTTAAATGGGAATCAGGTCAGGTGTAGTTCAATTTACATCAAGCATAAAGATTACACATAATAGCGCTTGACTGCATCTGAATTGTTTGGCTTTGGCCAGACTTCTCCGTCCATCTCTGCAAGTATGAGAGCTCCTCCTGTCAGCACTCGGTGAACCATGTATGGGCCTTGCCAGTTGGGGGAGAACTCCCCTTTGGCTTCATCCTGATGTGGAAAAATCTTCTTTAACACCAGCTGCCCTGGTGCAAACGATCTCGGCTTGACTCTTTTGTTGAAGGCTGTGGTCATTCTATTTTGGTAGAGTTGACCGTGACATACCGTATTCATTCTCTTTCCGTCTATGAGAGCTAGTTGCTCATAATGGATCTTTACCCACTTTGCATCGCTGAGCTCAGCTTCTCGTATGATCCTTAGGGAAGGAATTTCTACCTCAGCTGGAATAACAACCTCTGTACCATAAACCAACATATAAGGGGTTGCCCCGGTCGATGTGCGGACAGTGGTGCGATATCCCAGTAAAGAAAATGATAACTTCTCATGCCACTACTTGTTCTTCTCTATCATCTTTCTCAATATCTTCATGATGTTTTTGTTAGCGGCTTCTACAGCTCCATTCATCTGAGGTCGGTAGGCTGTGGAATTCTTGTGTTTGATTCTGAAGGTTTCGCACATAGCTTTCATCAGGTTACTGTTGAGATTAGATCCATTATCAGTAATGATTGACTCTGGAATTCTGAATCGACAAACAATGCGGTCGAGGATAAAGTCTGCCACGACTTTCTTAGTTACTGCTTTGTACGATGCTGCTTCGACCCATTTGGTGAAATAATTTATGGCTACTAGGATGGAACTGTGTCCGTTGGAGGCGATATGCTCTATTGGTCCAGTGACATCCATGCCCCAGGTGGAAAACGAACATGGTGAGCTCGTTGCATTAAGCTCATTTGGAGGCACCTTTATTATATCTGCGTGTACCTGACAACGGTGGCATTTCCAGACATATTGGATGCAGTCCGTTTCCATAGTTATCCAAAAGTAACCAGCCCTGAGTATCTTCTTTGCTAAGACAAACCCATTCATATGCGGGCCGCAGGTCCCAGCATGAATCTCCTCAAGTAGTTTGGAGGCTTCCTTTGCGTCGACACATCTTAATAGCCCCAAATCGGGAGTCCTTCTGTACAAGATTCCTCCGTTGTGAAAGAAGTTGTTGGACAGTCTTCGAAGTGTGCGTTTCTGAGTAGGATTTGCAAGCTCTGGGTACTCTCTTTTTGCCAAATACTCTTTGATATCATGAAACCAAGGCTTTCCGTCTACTTCTTCTTCAACATGGGCACAATAAGCTGGTTGGTTATGGATCTTCACTGGAATGGGTTCGATGAAGTTCTTGTCTGGATGCTGAATCATAGATGGCAGAGTAGCCAATGCATCGGCGAACTCATTCTGGATTTTGGGGACATGTCGAAACTCTATCTTTGTGAACCTCTTTCTTAACTCCTGTACGTGGTGCAGATACGGCAGTATCTTGGAATTCTTGGTAGCCCACTCTCCTTATACCTGATGTACCAGTAGATCTGAATCACCAATCACTAACAGCTCCTGAACATTCATGTCAATGGCCATTTTGACCCTAAGATACAGGCTTCATATTCTGCCATATTGTTGGTGCAAGGGAATATGAGTTTGGCAGATACCGGATATTGCTGACCGGTTTTCGATATTAGGACTGATCCAATTCCAATTCCCTTGAAGTTCGCTGCTCCATCGAAGAACATTCTCCAACTATCATAGGATTCTGCAATGTCTTCTCCTATGAACAATACCTCTTCATCAGGAAAATACGTTTTCAGGGGTTCGTATTCTCCATCCACAGGGTTCTCAGCAAGGTGGTCTGCCAATGCCTGTCCCTTGACTGCTTTCTGAGTTACATAAACAATGTCGAACTCACTCAGCAAGATTTTCCACTTGGATAGCTTGCTAGTTGTCATGGTCTTCTGAAAGATGTACTTCAAGGGATCCATTCTCGATATAAGATATGTTGTGTAAGCACAAAAGTAATGCCTCAGCTTCTGAGCGACCCAGGTCAAAGCATAACAGGTGCGCTCTAATAGAGAATACCGAGCCTCGTACAAAGTGAATTTCTTGCTGAGATAATAGATGGCTTGATCCTTTCTTCCTGTTTCGTCGTGCTGCCCCAGAACGCAACCGAAGGCTCTATCTAATACTGCAAGGTAGAGTATCAAAGGTCTACTTGGCTCAGGTGGTACTAGGACTGGTGGTGTTGACAAGTACTCCTTAATTCTGTCGAAGGCCTTTTGGAAATCATCGGTCCACTTGGTTGCGGCGTCCTTCTTTAGCATCTTGAAGATCAGCTCACAGATAACTGTAGACTGTGCTATGAACCGGCTGATGTAGTTAAGACGTCTCAAGAAGCTCATCACATCTTTCTTGTTCCTTGGTGGTGGTAGTTCTTGAATGGCTTTGACCTTCGATGGATCCAGTTCTATTCCTCGTCGGTTCACGATAAACCCAAGCAATTTCCCAGCACGAACCCCAAAAGCACACTTCGCGGGGTTTAATTTCAAATCTTATTTCCGCAATCTATTGAAGAATTTCCTCAGATCTTCTATGTGGTAAGTGGATTTCTTGGACTTGATAATAACATCATCCACATATACCTCGATATCCTTGTGTATCATATCGTGGAAGATAGTGGTCATAACCCTCATGTAGGTGGCCCCAGCATTCTTCAGGCCAAATGACATCATCTTGTAACAGTATACTCCCCACGGCGTAATGAAGGCCGTTTTCTCAGCATCTTCCTCATCCATCCAGATCTGATGATAACCAGCAAAGCAATCCACTAAGGATTGTAGCTCATGCTTGGTGCAATTGTCAATCAAGATGTGTATATTTGGCAAAGGGAAGTCATCTTTTGGACTGACCCGGTTGAGATCCCGGTAGTCGACACAGACTCTGACCTTCCCATCTTTCTTCGGTACTAGCACAATGTTGGCTAACCATGTCGGGTATTCTACTACCTTGAGAACCTTGGCGTTGATCTGCTTGGTAACTTCTTCCTTGATTTTCAAGCTCATATCAACTTGAATTTTCTGAGCTTTTGCTTTACCGGCGGACACATTGGATTGGTTGGCAGTTTGTGAGCCACAATATATGTACTCAGACCAATCATGTCATCGTACGACCAGGCGAATATGTCCTCATACTCCTTTAGAAATTCTGTGAATTCTTTCTTCTCTGATGGTGGTAGGTGAATGTTGATTCGTGTTTCCTTGACATTTTCTGAGTCTCCCAAGTTGACAACTTCGGTCTCAGGTTGGACTTAGGTCTGTTCTCAAAATTCTCGACTTCCTTGATAATCTCGTCAGGTATGTCATCTTCCTCTGAATCAATGTCCGTTTGTTGCGTTGTCTCGTTGCATGTCACAGTCATTGGTTCATCAAGATAGGTAATAGTAATGCTGTATAGGTAAAGTGATGAGAGAAAAAAATGATAACAGTAAATATTGATTCATAAGAAAAATTAAAATGCTTTTGATAAATTGAACAACTGTTTTGAACATTGAAGATCTTATTGCAGGAATTAAAATGCGAAAGAAAAATCATTTAGCAAAGAAAAATAATGAATAACGCTTGTTTTAGCCTTGCTACCCCGAGGCTCGCCGGGCTTTGGTTGTCCTCATGGTCCAATTCTTGAGGTATTCTCCTTTACTCACAGTCTGAATGGAAGGGCCTTCCTCCCCTCCTCCTCGAGAATAACACAACAGTCCATGTCATCATCCTCTAGGAATAAGTTCCTCAATGCGGCAAGTGCTTCCTTTTCGTCTGTCCCATAAATAATGCCGCCCTAATGGAAAGTCTGCTCCAGATGCGGTATCAGCTGCTCTAGTGGGTAGTAAGGACCGCGCCATGGTGGTGACCAGCTATTGAATTCTTCCCAAGTGTAATCATATCCCAAACCGAAGGTAGTACCATGTTTCTTGAGCTTTATGGGTTTAGAGATTCCTTGGAGGTTCTTGCCAAGCCCTTTGCCAGGCTCGTACCCACTCCAGCTTAGTATGCTTTCGATTTTTCTATCCCACCATTTGTCTTAGTCGATAGCATTGACCCGTTCAATGTGGTGGTAAGTTTCTTCACCTAGCTTCCTTCTTCCCTCGATTGCCGAAATAGTCTGGCGACTGTAAATAGGGTTGCTACCGTCGCCATGAATAATCACTTCCTGGTGATTCCATTCGAACTTCACTGCCTGATGTAATGTTGATGCTACGGCCCCAGCAACATGGATCCATGGTCGTCCTAATAGCAAGTTGTAGGACGCTGGTACATCTATCACTTGGAAGTCGACCTCGAACCAGGTTGGTCCCATTTGCAGGCACATATTGATCTCACCAAGGGTGGACCTCTGAGAACCATCGAAAGCTTTCACATTGATTGCTTCATCCTTTATCTCATGCAGTCATTTACCCAATTTCTTGAGTGTTATTAACGGAGAGATGTTAAGACTGGATCCCCCATCGATCAGGATTCTGGTGTGAAATAATCTTCGCATTGCACGGTGATGTGCAGTGCTTTGTTGTGACCCAGCCCTTCAGACGGTAACTCGTCTTCATAAAAGGTGATCTTATGGCTTTCCAGCACTTGGCCTATCATATTGGCCATTTACCCGCTAGTGATGTTGTTCGGCACATATGCTTCGTTCAACACCTTCAATAAAGCGCTCCTGTGCGTCTCAAAATTCTACAGCAAAGAGAGAATGGATATTTGTGCTGGCGTCTTGTTCAACTGGTCGATGACCGAATATTCCTTGGCCTGTACTTTCCTTCAAAGGTCGTCCGGACCTGTCTCAATAAGGGGTGGCCGATTGGAAGCCTGCTTTCTTGATTCTACCAGTTCTCGTCATACCCTGTGCTGTAACAGCTTCTTCAGTCTTGACTTTACCTTTCCTTCTCGCCTAAACTGTATAGTCCCAGGGTACAACATTTGTATAGAAAGGTGGCGTGGTTGACATCACCACTGTGATCGGTGCGGCTATCCTTACTTCGAATGGAACATGTGCCTTGGGTGGCAAGACTGCATCCTCAAATGGTGCAGGTGCATTTTCCGGAGACACGAATTCAACTTCAATTGGTACTGGTGTCTTTGTGGGTGGCGCTGCTTACAACTCAAGAGGTATGGACATATTTACCTCAGCATCCTTAGACGGTTGGACTTGGACTATGATTGGAGAGTAACTGCCGATTTCTTTGGGTTATCGGCTTCTGTGATCAACCCGTTCGATCCCTCAGGATCCCAGTCATCTTCTATTTCAATCATGTGGATACCTCAACCCTTATGGTCTGGAAGAGGATTGTTGCGGATGTTTGGAGTGGATTCTTTTGCCACAATGATCTCGTTATCAATCAAGGACTGTATTTTGTCTTTCAAAGAATGGCATTCGTCGATGGTGTGTCCTTTCATGTCGGAGTGGTATGCACAAGATTTGTTTGGGTTAACCCACTAGGAAGGATTTTTAGGGGTTGCAACAGGGATGGGAGAGACATAACCAGCAGCCTTTAGCTTCTCATACATCTGGTCGATAGGTCCGGCAATGGCAGTATATTGTTTTGGAGGTCTGCGATCAAAATTAGGTCGAGGTCTAGGGAAGTTTTGGCGTGTAAGAGGTGATTGATAATGGGATGGCTGAGAATTGTAGGTGTGGTAAACATTAGTGGGTTGGGAGTATCTGGGTGAAGTAGGTTGATATGTAGGTGGTGGAGATGACTGATAAGTTGGTGGGGGAGCTTGGTATGAGGGTGAGGGTGCTTGGTAATTCGGGGTTGGTTGATATGTGAGTGGAGGTGTTGGGTAAGTTTGGTATTTGAGTGGGGATTTGGTTCTCTGTGAAACCATCACGGCTCCCACGTCCCTTTTGTAAAGCCTTATTCGTAGCTTGTAAGGCTTTAAAATTTGTGACCATGCCACTTTTAATACCTTCTTCAATCCTTTCTCCCAATTTGATAATGTCGGAGAACTTGTGGTTCTCAATCATCATCAATCGTTCATAGTATTGCGGGTACTGATCCCGGACAAAGAACTTGTTCATCTTCTCTTCCTCTAAGGCGGGTCTGACTTTAGCAGCTTCGGACCTCCAGCGAGTAGCATACTCGCGAAATGTCTCTGTAGGCTTCTTTTTCAAATTTTGGATGTAGAACACATCTGGTGCGTTCTCTGTATTAAATCTGAACCTGTCCATGAAGTTAGAGGCTATGCTTACCCAGCTTGACCACTTCTTGGGATCTTGGCTAATGTACCAAGACAATGCATCTCCTTTCAAGCTCCTCGTGAACAACTTCATGCGGATCCTTTCATTTTTCCCTACTCCAACCAGCTTGTCACAATAGGTCCTCAGATGGACCCTTGGATCACCTGTACCATCAAACATTTCGAACTTAGTAGGTTTGTACCCCTCAGGCAGTTCGACATCAGGCTGTATGCAGAGGTCCTCATAGTTCAGTCCTTCGACTCCCTTGATTCCCTCAACGCCTTGAACCCGACTAGTCAACTTCTTCAGTTCCTCGTCCAAGTTCCGGATAAGCATATCCTTTTCATCAGACTCTGCTGTGTAGGGATATGTGGAGTGGAGTGTGGCACGGTCTCCACGTAGATAGGATTGTTATGGTGTCCTGGTGCATGGGTGTAGATATGGTCGTTTGTGGAATCTGAGGTTCTGGGATAAGTAGTGATGTGTTATTTGGTGTATGGCAGGTATTGCACTGCATTGGGATAGTTTGGTTCTTTGGTGGAGTGGTGTGATGGTGAGTTACAGGATGATTCTGTTGCTTTGGGATATTTTGTGGAGGTGTAGGATTTTGAATGTTGGGGAAGTTGACGTCTGGGACGATGAGGGAGAATGACAGGTTTGCCAGATTTCGAACCTGATCAAGCTCTTCTTGGAATTTCAATAACTTTTTCTCAAGTTGTGACATATTCTCATTAGGAACCCGAATACCCTGGCCATCAGTGGCCTCTACCCGTTCAACTGTGTTTTCCTTGCTTGAATCTTCCGTTTTATTCTTGCCTTTAGGAGGACTAGGATGAGGAGTGGGTGGAGGGCCCCTGGATCTTGTGAGATAAGATGATGATGCCAGAGTGCACGAACTAACCTTTGGGGAGGGGAATAAGTAAAGGAAAGAAACAAAACAAAACAAAAAGGTAGCCAAGTCAGTGAGGATTATGAAAAGTATTGCAATATTTAAACACATAGTGCGGGAATGTAAAACGCGTCCTAATTTGGGAAACTCTTTGTGCCTGAGGTAGGCCTAGCGACAAATTGATTTGGAGAACTTAAAATGCTAAATGCCTCATTTCGTTGATAAAAATAGACGAATCCCAAAACGACAAGAAATAAAGGTCACTAATGGCCATTGGCCTTATTACATCGATAAAGCAAAAGAAAGACATTCCTATCTATTTGGTCCCAGAAGGACCTTCCCAGACTCGACATCCTTGGCTTCCTCGAACAGATTTCCCAATTCACGGAGTCCTAGCAACAAGTATGCTCTGGCTAGATGGTGGAAACATCTATCATCATATTGTTAGGCTGGATGTCCAGGAGGGACGACAAATTACCCAGATATTTTTGACGAGGGTTTTGTCACTAGAATGTAAGTCCTCCCACCAGTTTAGCAATTTCGGGTGGATTTGGTGACCATGCCGAATCTGGGGACTTCGTGCCTCATATTTCTGCAAGGCAAACGAGGTTAGGCCCTTACCTCCACCAGACTCGACTATTTAAGAACAACAATTAGCATGAAGCATTTAATTCTCCAAATAAATACACAGAACGTGGTGATGTCCGTTTGGGTTTATGGAAACCTAATGGACTTTTGGACAAGGCTATCTTAAAGGCTATTGTGCGGACAACACGTCAGCCTGGCTAGGTTCGACTATGATGCATGCAACGGTATAACGAAGTAAGGTTTTTACGGGGTTTTAGACTGGCACCCTTGAGCGGACAACTCAAGGGTGAAAGGCACAGAACCGTCGACTGCACCGCTAATCGACTACTTTTACCGCAAATAAGCCTTTCCGAATTTAGGGGGTAATGATATAGGAAGGGAGAAACCACTCATCAAGCGTTGCTATAGTATTTTGTTTGGCATGAGTGGAATATGATGTTGGATCATGAATAATGCAATAAAGTAAACACGTAGCCACGTATTTGCATGTTTTATGAAAGCAGTAAATACAATAGTTTATAATTTAAAACGATTACAAAGGGAGAAAACAAAAGATATGTCAGTTACCTTTGAAGAAGAAATTAAACGCTTAAAGGAATTAAACAAATAATGGCACATAGGGAGGTACAAATTCACAAAAACGATTTGAAATGGTAAAAGCCTAAGTATATCCCCATCAGAGTCGCCATGTTGTCGCGCCCCTTTTCTCCCCCAAGGCACTCCTTTCGGGGCCCGTTCTAAAAGGGTTTAAGACATTGGTTGAGTCAACTCGTCCCTTTTGGGAAAGGGGGTTTGCATTTTGAAGAATCGCCACCTAACGATTTTAAGGTGCGTTAGGTCACCTAGGGGGTTCATTTATAACTACGTTTGATAACCAGAGACAGGGTACGGACTTGAAATTATCCTAAGGGGAAGGTGTTAGGCACCCCTCAGGATCCACAAATGTGGTTCCCGACCAAACAATTTTTTGTGAATTGGTACAATTTAGCAGATAAACAAGTATGGCTCAAATAATAGGGGATTTAAGTCTAAGTACACAGATATTTGAAAACAGTTAATGGAAAGCTAGATTTTGAAAGGAATTACGATCTAAGCATGTTTGTGAAAGTAAAGGGATATCCTAGGTTTGTTTATAATATGGATCACATCAATGCAATACCCGGTATGACACTTCTAAAAGAGGGGCTACACGTGGTATTAACGCACCGGTCATCATATCCATATATATACCCTTTCCCACCTCGTGAAATTAACTAAAGCGAGTGTTAGACTCGACCTCTATTGCATGATGTTACCCGTCCCTTCCTATCAGTCCCGGAGGAATTTAGGACTTCTATCCTATGAAGGAGGTGTTAGGCAGACCCTCAAGTTTTTAAAGGTGAAAATACTAAGGCGACTTATAAGAAAACAAATAGGACTTCAATTAAGGGGAGCATGGAAGACAAATAAAAGGCTCGGATACACCTCCACACGTAGTACACATAGACAACATGACTCATACACAATTAAGGTCCAGATTCAGATTCTGATCCTAAGCATGGTATCTAATTGATAACACAAAGACAAATTTATTGCATAACTCAGAGAGGAAGCCCTAATCAAGCTTGCCTACTGGTTTTAAACATGCTGACAGCCAAGCACTAATCACAAAAGACAGTTCTAATTTTTTTTCCTTGTGGTTGATTACCTAAGGCTTGCCTAGGCGTGCAACAGTTATTCAAAGTTGATAACAGCTTCAGGTCCTTATACTTAATAACATGTTGTTCTAAGTGTTGCAAATGTTCAGAGACTAGTTACTAGTTTGTTAGAATATGAAGAATGTTATATACATATGTATTTAGACTGTAATTAAATGACTACGATCCTATAACATGATGTCTAATGAAACATGGTGCATATGCAGTCGCTAAAACAGGATCTCTAAATGCACATAGAAGCACAACATTTTGCACAGTTTCAGGAATAGCATAGGTGACAGTTTTTAATGCTTGTTTATCTTAACACATGTTTGCTAAGTGTAGAGCACGGTTGCCGCATGAATAAAAACTGATATTAGTACATTTATCCTAAGATAGTATCTCTAAATGAAGTTTCAAAACATGTTTACAAGGCATAATCACATAATAGCGATTTATTTTTTGCTGGTATTATTTGCCCTATAGACAGGATTTCTAAGTGAGGGCAATAAATGATGACATGCTGAAAGAAAACCGTGTATGTGAGCCTAAATAGCATGATATCTAATGCATGGCATGCTTGGCATATGTTGTACCTAAACAGGCCTGCTATTGCGCATAGAGAAAGTAAATCTATAAACATGGTCTCTACCCTTGATTATACTACAACATGCATATCACCCACCCATTTTTCACTATCCGACCCCAGAGTTGTTTACGATTAATTATTACAGACCATTGAATAGGAATTACATAACTGAAAATAAAGAAAATAAGAAGTTAACTATAGGGAGCCTACAAAATATGCCCGAATTTTCCATGTCCTCAATGCTAGATAATGTTTCATAGCCTTTTCACAATCCAGGTGTGTCAGAGTTCCCTAAGGACCTCAAGGGATTCCGGGCAGTGCTCACACACAGATTTCTTAGCCAAGATAGAGTAAGTGTAGTGTGGAAAGGCCAACTTTTGTGTATCAAAGTTCAGAGGGAGCTCAAGGGTCCCAAGGCAATGCTCACACAAAAAGGGCAAAACTTAATGGTCTAAGAGTAGAGTGAAAGTGCATGATATAGTTTGAAAACTTTGGGCAAGAAAACAATTTTGGAAAAGAGACTTAATGGAAATAGCTTTTCATAACAAAAGTTTAATGATGAAAAATATTTGAAAGAACATGAACACCAATCTCAGAACCAAGGCAAAGTCAGCATCGCACAAAGGATCCAGAATGGTCCAACAACCACGAACAGGGGTAAGGGGATTTGAGGGACACATAGGTACATAATACTGAACATGTAATAGGTAGGAGTATGCATAAACAATCAGAGATCCTAAGGGGTTTAGGAATTGGAGAATACAATGGGGTATAGGACTAGACCATCATAACAGTACCAAACAGTTAGGACTCTAATTAGAATAATGTACCAAACACATGCATGGGGGATTCATATAGGAAACATGTATTAAATATATAGAGACATGTTGGTCATGACAAACAAAGCATAACTTAACATGTATATGGGCTTCAAGATCTTAATTACATGTTGAACAACAAAGTAATAAATGAAAGCAAATTAGAAACGCAATGAATTGCAACAGTTGTAGAAACATATTGGTTGGAGAACTGAAATCTGAATTGGAACATACCAGTGAGGTGAAGAAAGAAATAACACAAAGAAAAAGATAGGTGATGCATAGTAGTTAGCCTTGGCTTGCAGCCGGCTAACTTAGAGTAGTAGCAAGTAGCACAGAAGAGAGAATAGGGAGAGTAGCAAGTTTTAGTTGTGTGAGAGAGAGAGTTGAACATATTAGTTCCGTGTGTATAAAATGAGAGAAGAGCATACATATATATATATATATATAGTTTTTGAAAGCTGGGTTGAAGTAAGGTAAAAATCAGAATCAATTAACAATTATGGAACTTAGTATCAATTCGAGTGAAATCAGCCCAAATACTCCCATAGTTAAGGGAGTTATTCAAACGGTGAGTACAAATAAGGAAAGGGACCATATATAGATGAAAGGGAACATTCAAACAATGTGAAATCAGCATGAGTATCCCTTGATTGAAGGAGTTAAATTCAAACGGCTAATAGGCAAATAACAAATAAGGAAAGTTCCCATGCATATACCATATAAGGAAAAAATTTCAACCCAATAGAAGTATGCAATTGAGACTAGGTTCATCAGATTTAATTAAGGAAATAGGGATCAATTAATGGTAAATTAACCATGTAACAAGGTAAAAAATAAGTTAAAAGTCGGAAGTTAGTAAGAATAGTCCATAAGAAATCAGTAAGGTTTTCCAAATCTCAAGGAATCAGGGATTCAAATAATAAATCAGGAACCCTAACGAAGTAAAATTACAGAGAATCAGGGATTCGAACAGGAATAACATCAATTAGGAAAATAATAGGCAAGCAAAAGCATAGCAAGGTAAAGAACCACATAAAATCAGGGGTTCGATGTTAGCACACATTAAACGAACAGGGAGAATTAAAGAGTAAAAAAGCCCTAATGACTATAGTAGCAAAATCGCATAGGTTTAGAGACAAAGCAGTAACACTAAAGGGATTAAATAGAATGAACACAATATAAGTACAAGAAAACAAAAATCAGGAACCCTAATGAGTAAAAATAGGGTAAGATCACAGAAATCTTAAAACGCTTATGGGAAATAAGAGTTCATACAATTAAACGAACACATCAGTCAAAGAGAGATTCAGAAACATAGAGTTTTCAACATAATAAGTCAAATGAAAAGAGAACTTCGAATAAATGTTGAAACATAGAAAGAATCACAGAATGATACTAAAAGCAGAAGAAAAAAAAATCATTTTGAAAGAGGGGTTATGAAACCCTAATTTTGAGACGAAGAAACGTTTAGAAATAGGAAGGTTTTTGAAGGAAAAATGTAAAAGTTTCATAATATACACAGATCTAAGACAGATCTAAAAGAAAATCGGAAAATTTTGAGAGTTAGGGTTTCAGAGAACCCAGAGAAGATAAGAAACCCTTAAAATGTTACCAGCTTTAGCCGGAAAAGTCATAGATATTACTCGAACGACCGGAGGTTGCCGAAAAATGGCATGAAGGACCATGGGTAGGAGTTGAACCTCTCCAGGTTCACATGAGGACCTCAGGGTAGTATCAAACCGGCATGGGGTGAAGCAGAGGCTAGTGGATGGTGATAGGACATAGCTTCCGGTGAGGGAGGTGGCCGGAGAAGGAGGACAGATTCCATCAGAGAGGAGGGAGACAAAAAGGTTCTAGAGAGAACCAGAGATAGAGAGAGATGGAGGTAGAGAAATGATTGAACGGGGAGTGAATGAGGGGAAGGGGTTAGTCGTTAGGTCTTAATTTGGTAAGACTGAATCTGGGCCGTTGATCTAATTTGATCAACAGTCCAGATTACACACAGGATTTGGTCGGGTAGGCTTTAGAGATTGAGCTTGGGTCGTCTTGGGACAATAAATGGATTAGGACCAGATTTGATTTAGGCTAGATTTTAAATAAAAACTGGTTATTTGTTAAATACCCATAAAAATAGATAAATAATTAATAAAAATAGCTAATAATTACATAAAATAAAATTAAGGCGAAATTACAGTAATTAACTAGTGTTTAAAATATAAAATGACGGATTATTGAATTAAAATAGCATAAAATGTGTAATTAGGCTATAATTGCAAAGTTGTTGTAATTATAGCCAAATAATACCAAAGTGGCTAATTTGTGAAATAATTAAATCCTACTAGGATTAAAAAAAATGATATATTGAGCTAAGAAATATTTTTTTGAAATTATTTGTAATGCAAGTTATGAATAACTATCGGATATAAAGTACTGAATAAATTAGAAAATAGGTTGATAAAAATATGGAAAATTATGGAAAAATACCAATTATTATGAAAAGTGATTTTGAAGGTATATATGTAAAATTTAAAATAATTTTAGGAAAAATTGGGTATCAACAACCGCAACAATATAACGCTTGAGTTGTAGGAGCCCCTCCGGAGTATGTACACCCCAGTGGGCGCAGTCGACTATTATATGGATCGGGCTACACGCCGCATCGTACGTTATATGGATCGGGTTGCACGCCGAAGCAATATATATATATATATATATATATATATATATATATATATATATATATATATATATATATATATATATATATGTATGTATGTATTGGATCGGGTTGCACGCCGCAACAGTTATGTGTATTCATGGTACCTGTTGAGTGAGAGTGCTGAGTGTGAGCTTTGACTGTGCTAGTAGAGTCACGAGTGACTGAGAGACCCTATTTATGAGTGATATTGTACCCGAGAGGCTATAAATTATGAAATTATTGTTTTTCACTCATTTACACCGAGTCTCTTTAATAAACGTTGAGTTAATGTTTTATGCAAGTTTAAATGGAGGAAACTGGAGTTTGCAAAGTAATTGAAAAAATGTAGACTTTTGATTTACTCTATTTGTTTTCACTGGCACATGTTTTTATGAAATTATCACCTTTAAATGCTCGTCACTGCACTCAAGTCCTTAGTTACTTTGGTTACATACTGAGTTGGCGTACTCACGTTACTCCCTGCACCTTTGTGTGCAGATCCAGGTACCGGGACAACGCGCTAATTGACTTCTTGATTTGGAGTTTGATCAAGGATAGAGGTAGCTGCTCAGCGTTTACAGCTTTCCTTCTTTCCTTTCTTAGTTCATAGATTTCGAGTATTTCTTGGATTGTACTAATAGAGGCTTGTTATCAGATATTGTATTTACCTCTTTAGATGCTCATGATAGTTAATTCCGGGTGTTGGGACCGGGGTTAGACTTGACTCTTTTTGGTATTATTGCTGTTAATTATGTTTTTAAAACAGGAAATCCAAATGAAATATCTTGACTTATGATTTTAAACGGAAGGCTCAGTCGTTGGCTAGCCTAGTTCCACGGTAGGCGCCATCACGACCTAAATTGATTTGGGGTCGTGACACTTCCTATCACCGCCAACCTTACGCTTACCTTCTGCTTACTTCACTTATACCAATGTCTAAGACCTCTAAAATGGTGTCGTAGAAGGAAAGAGCTTCCTCGTCGAGGCCGGCCGGTGACAAGACGCTGGTGGAGCCTCGTGTTGAGGAGTGCGCTCCTGGGCCGTGTGAAATGACTTCTGAATTTAAAGTAGACATGCCTCCTTCAGTTCCCGGTCGATGTAAGCTCGTGTCCTGGTACATTTGCTCGATATCTAAAGACGATCTCGAGCAAGTGAAAGAGGACTGCAATTGGGGCAACAAAGAGGTGGTGATCCCTTCCCCCGAGGAGGATATCACTACCCATGTGAAAGGGTTTTGAGTGTTTACACTTACCCTTTCACATTGGGCTCTGTTGACTCGTTCATATTCGATTTTTGCCTCTAATATTGAGTGACCCTGGGACAAATCTACCCTTTGTTTTGGCGCATCGTAATCTTGCTCAGATTCTTTTTTAGCAAAGTCAAGGGGATGTCTTTCACCCTTGTACTATTTAATTAGGTTGTATAGTCCTCGCCTTTACCGAGGTGGTTTAATAAAGCTCCAACGTCGAGCTACAAAAACACTGTTCTCGAGCATAGATGAGGACAAGGATCGGGGCTGGATGGGTCGATTCGTCCGGATCGAGACCTCCGATTTTGTTCTCGAGATATGTGTTGTAGAGTCCACTCTTTAAAACGATGCAAGGTTACCTTCAATTTGTCTAAGTACCTTTGCATTCGGTCTTCTCGAACTTCGAAGGTTCCGTTTGCCTGGTTAACTACCAGTAGGGAGTGGCATTTAGCTTCGACGACTTCCGCTCCCAAGCTTTTAGCAAGATCGAGACCTGTAATAATAGCCTCATACTCGGCCTCGTTGTTAGTCAATTTGGCAGTTTTAATTGATTGTCTAATAATATTTCCCGTGGGTAGTTTCAAAATAATGCCGAGCCTGGATCCTTTCACATTCGAGGCACCGTCCATGAAGAGGGTCCATACCCCCGATAATGTACCCGATTTTAGTAGAAGTTCCTTTTCCACTTCGGGTACAAGGATTGGCGTAAAGTCTGCCACGAAGTCTACTAAAATTTGAGACTTGATGGCCGTTCGGAGTTGATATTCGATATCGTACCCGCCAAGTTCGACGGCTCATTTGGCCAATCAGCCCGATAGTTCGGGATTATGCAAAACATTTCGGAGTGGATTAGTGGTTATCACACATATGGGGTGGCACAGAAAATATGGCTTTAATTTTCTAGATGCGCTTATTTATGTAAGTTCCTATTTATCTAAGTGTGGATACCTAGTTTCAACATCTCCTAAGGTTAGACTTACGTAATCAAACAGGAAACTGCGTACTTTGTTCTTCTCGAACTAGTACACCACTTACAGCTATCTCGGACACTATCAAGTATAAGTACAACTTCTCGTCTGCTTTCGGAGTATGGAGCAGAGGTGGGCTCGATAAGTATCGTTTCAATTCCTCCAATGCTTGTTGACATTCCGGGGTCCATGCAAAATTATTTTTTATTTTGTGTAGAGAAAATAACATGTGGCTTCGATCTGATGACCTCGAAATGAATCGACCCAAGGTAGCTGTCACAACCCAAAACCGGTCTAGGTCGTGATGGCACCTAATGGCGAGGTTAGGCAAGCCAACGTACAACTATAACAATAAAAGT